>BPLR01013299.1:0-61877 GCA_021605095.1 Caerostris extrusa | reverse complement strand
CGCGTGGTTACTTGTTGGTTCTTATGACGTTATCTTCATTAGTAGCAAATACCCTGTTTGAGAAAAATCAAAACCAAGTGCTTTGTGGTTTTCGCTCAAGTTTTCTGAAAACATGCTCTGATAGTTAACAACAACAAAGTAATTATGGCTGAAAACGATTAAAATAGTTAAAGGTAGCGGCATCACGGTTTTACCTGTATTTCAAGTGACATTTACGATGGTTTAATTTTCGATTAAGAATTCACTACGATTCGAAAATTAAAATAACCAGCTTAATACAAATTACTTTTAAAATGTTAAGGAATATCCTTAATGTAGACAACTTTTTAAATTATGTTGTGAGTTTTTCATTGAATTGGTGATAGAAATTTGGACGAACAGATATCAATTACTTTGCATTTCATGAAAAGTTACACACCCCAAGTATTTTCTACGTTTATTTCTACAGACAACGTTTTTCAAACTTCATGAAGCTACTAAAGGTTTGTACCAAAAAAATACATAATATAAAATAAGAGTTTGAAAATAAACACAAAACTGGAGGCAGAATAAACCAACTCAACATAGCTCTGCCTGTTGTTTACAAAAAAAATGTTGTGAGGATCAGCAAGACACCAGGTAGTGTGAATTAAATCCACCTTGTACATAAACAAAAAACAAATCCTTGCCCAGTTGGAAACAAAATGGGGGAGAAAAATAAGTCTATTGAAAAGAAAGCTAGAAATGAAACTAGAAGAAGGGTGTAGTGGAGACCATTTAAATGCTTGCTTTTTTAAAATTTATTCAGTTTCTTTAAAATCTTCGGGAAAGTTTAGGAATATAATCACATTTTTAGTATTAAAATGTTCTGTATAAATCTAGCAAATAACAATTTTTCAAAAACGATAAATGTGAAGTTTAACAGCGTTAAGACCTTTAAATAGCATTGACAATCAAAAACAATATATTTAATTCTACTTAAAAAATAAAAATTCATTTAAATATTTATTTCACGAATTAAACAGTATGTCTCAAAATAAAAAGTTAGAATAATATTTTCAAGAGTATTTTATGATAAAGATGTATTTATTCATATTTGGTTAAAAAATTTTTTTTTTTTACAATATTTTATTAGGAAAAAAGTTCAAATCATATTTAAAGTTGAGATTTGAAAATAATCCATCGTAATTTTTGAGCAAAAATTTATTAAAATATAATATCGAAATTCGATGCAAAATACTAAAAGGAATGGTGAATTTTTTTGGTTAAATATTTCTTTCCAATAATAATATGTTTGTAATAAAAGAAAAGAACATCGATTTTTCTTCTGAAAAACACAAATAATTCTTTTTTAGGATTTAAACTATGGTTTCAAGAATCTAAGAGGCTTTCTGTAAGCTTTCTTTTTCAGACAAAAGTTCTTATTGGAATTAAATGTATTCTAAAAAGTATATTTATTACAATAAAACAATTCAATAGTTTGCCTCAATCCCAAAGAATAACAATGAATATATTTTAAAAACATTTTTATCAATAATGGTATTGTATTTTTTCCATAATTGTTATCTTACTTATATCCTAATTGAAAAAATATGACAATGCTACAAAAGATCAGAAAATCAATATGGAATAAAATGATATGAGTTAGTATTAAAGTAATTAATGTTAATAATAATAATAATAATAATAATTCGTACAATACTAGCAATTCTTATACAACTTATAAGTCAGGCATTTTATTATTTTATAAATATACATATTAAGAACTATTTTAGTTAATTTTTTATGACTTTTTAAGTAAGGTTAGTCACGTTGGAATTCTGAGAACTATTTCTCCTCGTTAAAGAACGAAGTCATGTATTATAAAGTGTGTGTAATAAATTTGAATATTTAGTAAAATAAATTAATGTAAACTCTTTATTTACAAATTTTTTTAAAAGAAAGCATGACAAATCTTTGTCGTATGATATCTTTTAAATGAGAAATATTTATGTTGAATTAATGTATTTACAATTTAAAAGTTCATCAATATAAGTTTTAACATTAAATAAATTCTTTAGTTCTCCCCCGCCCTTAGAATGTACGTAATTAAATTTAGTTTTACTCATTTTGAAGTGTCAAATGAAAAAGCTTTTAATTAATACTTTTGCTTTTCAGTGATTTCAACAATGATGTTTTCTAAATTAGTAACATATTAAATATAATTAGAATGCTTGTTTTTAAATACGTTTGGCTGTTTATAAATTAATAAAAAACTAAATTTAATTAAGTCAAATTCATTTGAAATAGTTTAACAAAAATAAATAAATAAATAAACAAAGACAGCATCATAAACAATATTCTAGTAAAAACAGCTTTTCCAAAAATACTTCTGTGAGTCTATGAAGTCGTCTTATCTGAAGAATAAGCCAGAACTACTTTAACCTATGACTTTCTTCCAGCTGGTTTGGAAAATATACATAAAAACCATAAAATTGGCAGACACACGTTTTATTCTTCTTCTACATATTCATGAATATACCCCTGCATCTAGATGCAAAAATGACTATTGCATGAACTTTCCTGTTTGTTTTTCCGAATTCCTTTTTCACCCTGTTTTGAAGCTCACTGTATTTATGTTTTCATGGTCCTTTTTTGAAAAGAAACTTGACCATTGGCTATCTCACTTTCATTCCGTCCTTTTCCATGCATGGGTTTCTTTTAGTGAATGCTTCTCTAGAAAGACAGAGGCGAATCTCCATATCAGTTGCTGGTGAGATGCACAACGATTTATATTCAGAATCGCTATTTTTTTCTCCATCACGTCATATTTTAGCGTTCTTGGGAAAGTAGGAGTTAAAGATAGTCTAGAAAAACATTGGATTCTTATTGAAGGCTTTCTTTTTGTATTCTGATATCGGTTTTTATTTTAATGTGGAAAGAAATATGCGTTTTTATACGTAGGAAATTTTCCACACCTCACCATCGTGTCAGGCCAGTTAAAAATATGAAAAAAAAAAAGTGAGGGTGATATAAATAATATAATAAATTTAAAATAAAAAAAATTCAAATTAGGGAATTACAGGAATACAATAAATCTTAAAATAAATACAATTTGTGATACTATATTACTAATATAATCACAAACGAAAGGTATGTAATACAGAAGGAAAACAATTTTAAATCTGATATGGCATGGTATACAAATATCATAACAGTCTATGGAGCATATATAATATGGATCATATAAGTATTATTGTTTAAAGTGAAGGTATGGACGCAGAGAAAGTCAATTAATAATTCAGGAGTAATGGTTCCTAATTAATTGTTTATTTTCTTCTATAAAGGTGATTTTTACTGATATTCTAAATTGATGATTTTTCGTCAGGTGTATGAGTTGTAAATTATATTTATGTGCCATTCAATTTAAAATAGTCTAGAAAAGGATTTTAAAGTGCCATAATTTTGTAAGAGGAGTATAATGGAATGATTTAATGTAGTTGGATAATGGAATAATTCTCCAGTTTTTCCACAGGAGTAGAAATCTTCTTCTAAAAAGTATTTTGGTCAGGACAGAGGTATGAATATTTTCAGATGCAATATCTGAATATATAAGAATATATGAATGAATATATATATATATATATATATATATATATATATATATGAATATATGAGATACAATATCTGAATATATAAGAATATATGAATGAATATATATATATATATATATATATATATATATATATATATATATATGAATATATGAGATACAATATCTGAATATATAAGAATATATGAATGAATATATATATATATATATATATATGAATATATGAGATACAATATCTGAATATTTTGAGAAAATATATGAATATTTTTTACCAAGAGTTTACTTGCTTTATGGGCAGGCATTAATTTTATTTTTTATACGGCGGATATTTGCAACCTACCATTTCACTATTCCATGCAACATTTTATGAAATACACCTTGCTCCATTTAGCGACATTTAATTATTTTTTACACAGTTTCTAATTTCTTCTATGTATATTCTAATTATATTATTTGGCGGATCATCATTTTAAAATTAACTAGTTGATGCCCGTGACTTCGTCTGAGTGGTTTACTAAATTAAAAGTATATTTTATTTACAGAAAGAAAATCATAATAAAAAATTTGAAAGTAAAAAATGCTGTCTACAAAATTTCTTTGTAAACAATGTTTTAAAATTTTCTTTATGTATCTAAATTACATAAATTAGTAGGGTTGGTAACGCGAGTAAACGACATGCAGTTGACCGTGAAAGAAACATCTAGTCTTTAGATCGACACCAGCATTAGCGCTTGCTCCTGCAATTTGCTAATTGTCATAGCGAAGCAAACGCATACAGGAAACTATATTCATTTAAATTTAAACGGAAAATTAATTAGGAATGAGTGGTATACGTAGTATAAATACCACTTCCCCTTGCTCTGCATCCCGTAAGAATTTCTGCCTCAATGAATTTTTTTTTTAAATTTGATTGCTTTGAATCTAGTTCCGTTGTATAATTTTGGAAGAGTGCGGTTTCGGAGAAGTATAAGTGTCATTCGATGTGCAGGAAGACCGTGTGATATGAAGGAATTTAAAAATTCTACGGAATAATTTATAGCATTTTATTATTGCATGGTGTTTAGTCATGTGTATACCACTTCATCTATCTCAATTGCGGACACAATGCTATCGTTAATTGCAGCTGCTTGACCATTTTTAGGCGTTAAAATGGCGCTTTCACATATTCGAAAATTTCGTTGATGTAATATTTGTGCAACATCTTTATAAGCTGAACGAATAAGTTACTCTACCGTAGGAACGTCCTTGATAAGCGTTTCTGGTAGTTTTATCTGGTTATTCTCTTCTGGTAAATTTCTTCCAATTTTCAGCAACGCGTCAGTGCATTCTTGAGCATGTGAATTACCACCAAGTAGTACTCTCATGTTAACTATCTGACGTAATATTTGAATCTCGGACCATAGAAAGGATCGTTTCAGCGAGGCATTTACTTCTTCAACCCTGATACCTAAACGGTATTGTTTCTACAGTACTATGGGTACATCTAGTGTTTGCCGAAAATAAAAAAAACCCCAAAAGAGACTAAAAAAAAAAAAAGAGAACTACAAAAGAGAACAGTGACATTACCCATAATCTGGTCATTTTTACGAATTTCCTGAATGGTTCGGTCTATAACTTTCAAAGCTGTTTTTGTTAGCCATCGTGCATTCATCCCATACAACAATCGTGAAACACCTTTGCCTCATCACTGTTACTTCATACTGCTCGTATAAAGAGTGACGTTTCTGTCTGAGTGTATAGGGATCTTAAAGCATTTGTGCACTGTTTTGCCATGAGGTAGTAAAGTATCAGCAATCCCAAAAGAGCTGTTGCAAGTGCTATTTTCCTTGTTTTCTTACTTCTGTAAGGATAGCTGTAGTAAGAGAATTTGTTTCCAATCTCACTAGTAGCATCCAGAAAAATATTTTGTTTAGACAAACTTCTGAACACAGTTATTAACGATGTCAGCCATCGTGCCTGAACGGTAATGGTTTCAGCGGCATACTCACGATTCACGTAAGGTTCATCAAGCAGCTGTTGTGGTAATTTGTGCGGTAACCTCGGTAATAATCCGTAATTACTTAATAAATTACTGGTAATCCGTACTTACTTATTAAATTACCACCAATCGAGATGATAAAGACAACTTTTTATAATGTGCTCGTCTGTTTCAGCAATATCATTTGATAAATTACTTCTTAAAGCCCATAAGAAATCCTTTGATAGATGATGCTGATATTTGTCCCATAACTCAGTGGACTGGAAAGTCCGCAGAATACCAACATGACAGCTATCAAATGTCTCATGTGACTGAGATGTCGCTGACACTGGCCTCCTCTGAGTTTCACCCCAGTGTTGATCCTAGTCAAGTAGATGATGTGCTCTGTAGGCTGCATGAAAAGTGGGGTACGTAGTGTCATCGAATATCTTTATGAACTTAAGCGATGTTGGGCCCCTAACCGTGTGCAATAATAGACTCAAATAATAGCATTCCCTATTGTTATGCCCAATCTACACCCTACCCAATGCATTGTCTCTAAACATTCCTGGTAATACTTCCATTGGAAATCCCGTCTGAATCGATTAAATCCACCTTTTTGCTTATTGTACTTGTCGTAGAACGGTACTTCATCATATATCAGAGTTTTGCAAATTTATCTTCTCTACATAATTTAAAATTTCCAAGAGTGTTGCTTGTCGCGGGTTTTCAGCATGCTATCTTACGTACTCGGGATTAAAGTAAATTCGCTAGCCATTTACCAAATGAAAGTGCAGATTCATGACCTTTGGATACCTATCATGTATAGAAAAGGCCAAGATCTGCCAACATATTCTACGCCCTACGTATTCTGACGTACATATGTAGCGACCAGATTGGAATTAGGCCACTTCGTCTTGGTCAACGCCCTGTAGTCCAAATGTAGCTTAATCGCTACCTTTATTTACGTACTTACAGATATACTTAATCGATTTGACGCTGGTGCAGGACTCTACATTGATATGGTGAATATGGGATTACTCCGCTATTATTAGCTTCGATCGTCTGGCCATTTATATTCACCTTGCAGGTTAATCCACCTTTAGCGGGTAATCTGCAGCGATGTGATGGATATTGATCTTCATCTGTGATAGTCTCGTTGACAACCTTTTCGAGCACATTTCAGGAGAATCTTTCATGCAAAGTGAGTTTATATTCAATAAACTACTGGGACCCGGAATCATAGGACTTTTGGCAATCGATTAGCAGCTAATTTAGAATCAAGCTAATCTTTTATTATGATTTAGACTTATAATTGCACAGTATCGGGTCGCTCGAGCAAATGATTCGTGGGCGCTCTCGGTTAGCTGTTAACAGAGAATCATGTTCTACGGTCGCGAAGTCCTCGTTATAATACATGTATACTATAATGCATATACATATATACCTCTACATATATAAAAACTTTAATAACTTGATGTTAATATTTTTTGTAGATTGGGACCAACTCTGTGATGAATAAAACTAAAAAAAAATTTATGAAAATCTATGCAGTAATTTTTTACGTGATGCACGCACAACCTAGCTATCATTTTATTTATATAGATTTTATTCTTACTTCTTTTTTAATGCTCTTCAGTTTATAGTAATATTAAAATTCGAATTGGTAAGCTCTAATTTGTGTATAATCGAGATTTTTAAAATATCCAACATAAATAATTCTTTTCGTCAAATTCATGTCTTTCTGTTTGTAATGAATTGTCTTGGAGAATAACTTTGTCAAAAGAGAAGAAAAGGAAAGAAGAAAAGAAAAATTTAGAAAATTTAAAAGGAACACATTGAATTCTTGAATGTACTTTTTTAGTACACCGGCAGCGAAATGATTCAATGAATCATTTAAAGCATGAAATTTGAATGATGTATTGGCTACGTAAATTAAAATTATACATTTAAAAACTATTTGTAAACAAACAAAATAATGAAGTTAAACTGATCTTTATAGTAATTGAAACATTTTGTTACTTTTTTTTCTTATAAAATAAAATTTTCTTTTCGAATTTTTTTGGGGAAGGATTCATGTCATGCATATAAGTATAAAATAAAAACAATTAGCATGTTAGAAAAAAAAAAAATAGAATTGCTCATTGAATCCTACATCATGATTAATTCCAATTTTAATGAATGAATTCCATGTAATTTTTAGCATTTTTCGAATTTGATGTCATAATTCCCCACAAGATATCATGGCTGCTTCGAAAGATGAGGCAGTGGGTTTCAATCTTAACCTCATTAACCTAAGGTCATTTAACAATAGTAGCCGGACCAACACTGTTTTTCATAGTGCTCTGGGAGGCAATTGTACATGTATTCAATATAGTACATGTGGTCCAGTTCTACTTATGGAGATCACCAAGAAGATATATTTTAATAGCTAACAACATTGATACACCTTAGTAGATAGTCAGTAGTTTAATGGATTTCCAAGACGTATCATATATCTTATCAACATTAATTTTTTTGTGTTGGCTGTAGAGAAATTTTTAAATTAACTTCTTTGAGCCCCTTCTTCCACCAAACCAATCCAGTTTCAAGATTTTATCAATGGTGCAGCGGTCTAGGAATATAAATGATATAATTTACGTTAAAATAAAGAAATTAGTGTAGTTAACATCCATTTGTCTTATATTTTCGATAAATGTATTATTTTCAGAAAATCAATTTTTTTTTTTATGTTACGCCATTATGAATTAAGTTTTTAATGATATAATACAACAAATAAGAAATTTGAAATCCTAAATAAGTTAAAAGAGTTGAAAATTTACATTGTTCGGGAAAGTATTTACCTGGAAGGAAACGATTGGTTTATTCAATGAAATAATTAGTCTAAACATAACAATTGAATACAATTTTAATTTTAAAGTTTTTACAATAAATTTAAGATACATTTTACTGCGTTTGTTAAATGAGATCACATTTAGGGAGACAGTCGAATCAATAGGACCATTTCGAAAAATTGTTGTTTAAGCTTTAAGGGTCTCTTCGGCATGCTGAACGCACACTAGTTGTTCATCCGGTCATAACAGTAATTGGATTTTCTGCTGGAAAGATTTTCTTCGGATAGAACGGAAGTACTCAACGCTCGGCGCGATAATACACTGCCAAAAGTTTTGATAATCCGAACATGTATCTAAAACCGATAAAAATGAAATTAAATAACTTCCTGAAATTCGCTCTCTTTGAAGTGAAGTGAAATGAAATCAGAGAATCCTTTCATCGAAGACTGACCGCCAATACCAAACGATATCCAGTAGCCAGAGGGTAGACACCCCATCCTTTTCCGCTTTAGAAAAGTGATATACAGATCAAAAATATATTAACAAAAATAGAAAAAAAAAAAGTTTCAAGAGCATCAGATAACGATGAAGATGAGAATGGTAGGCAATTAGCCAGGAATGTAATTTCAAGAAGACCCCCTAGCCAAAGAATTGACTATTTTTGGTTTTTTCGATTTGTTTTTAGCGTTTTATTTCGGTGGAAAAGTAACTGTCACGGTGAAAAACGATTTCGATTTTGTACGTGAAACGCAATTTAATGCTTAACAATCCAAGTCCTGCGAGTCCCTAAGGATCTAAATAAAGGGTAGGGGAGGAAATTGGAGGTTTTCGCATGTGGTGAGTTTGTGTTCAGGGGAGGCTGTTTTCAGCAGTGAATGCGTTGCGATCAAATGGAGTGAAAAGATTATTTGGTTTTTGCTTGCAATTTCAACACATGAGAACGGCTTTTCATCATTACTTGCATCCTTCCATAGAGATACACATAAGGGGTTAATACAATGAATTTGAAGCAAAAGGAATTTTACTTGCTTACATTCAAATCTTAGGATTAACTAAAACTCATTAAATTTAGTACCACAATTACTTCTATTAGAATTAATTTTAAAATGAAATTAAATCTATTAGTACAGTTCTGATTACTAAAAATCTCTATTAAGTTTACAGTTAAATCAACGCAAATAAATAGAAAAAAAGGTAATAAGAAAAAAATTTCAATTTTGAAATTTTGTAAAGAAAAAATAAGTGATTAATCAAGTATCATTATTTAATTTATAAGAAAAAAACAGAGGGAAAATATTACCTGCTGGATTTTCTATAACTGTGAGGTATCTAGTTCATCTGGATGCAAAACTCGTTTGACTTGCTCTAGAGCTAAGGGAATTTGAGAAATTAAAGTTATTTACATAATTACAGTTAATTAACATTTTGCGATACTTAAACATTTAATGGTTCCATCGAAAAATTCTGATGTGATCCGATCTCAGAAGGATCTGATTTCGACCCCGCTGTAGATTAGATGGATTACATATGTAAATGTCCGTTAGGCCACAAATTTTCCTCCACGTACTCTTTAGATCTTTATGCAATTTGTTTCTTTTTTTTTTTATTATCATCTATTGATTTACATTTTTTCAGTATTTCTCTTACTTAGATTATCATGTAAGTTACCAATAAAACTAATCTGAAATAATAAAAGAATTTCATTCATTCGAAAATAAAATAAAACAAAATAAAAATAAATAAATTCAACTGCAATTGCTTTAATTCGAGTTAATTTCAATGAGAATATTTCGATGAATGAAGTATCACTTAATCGTACAATTGAATGAAGATAAAATAATGATATTTAAAAAGTATCCCATCTTAAAAATTCTGAAGGAAATCTGAATGATTTATTTTGGTATTATTAGTAAGCTAACAAATGAAAAAACTGAAGGAAAGATTACTTGGATTTTTTACAATTTCTACTCATAGAAAAGAAGAATTCTACAATTTCTACTCATAGAAAAAAGAATTCTACAATTTCTACTCATAGAAATTTTCCATCAATATTGTTGTACTTCCTTTCAGTATCATATAAGAATACAATAAATTTTGTCTAAAGAAAAAAGTATTTTATTCTATCTTTTGATAATATAATATTACTTAGATATTATTAAATTTAGTAGAGCCATTTGATCAACATCAATATAGATTTAACTATTTGAATATTTTTGTAGTCTATTAAAGATATTTAAAATGCTTTTTAGATAAAACTTTTTAAAAAAAGAAGTTAAATTTGTGTTTATTCACTTGTTTATCGTGAAAGAATACTTGCTTCTTCTTTCAGAAATTCATTCTTTTCGTTATTTATACTTCAATAAAATATTTCAAATCTGACGTTATTATTAGAAATAGTGTATGTAGAAAATTTAAAAAAAAAAATACATATAAATAAAAGTATTCTTTAATAGTTAATAATAATTTTTCTGTAGTGCAAGGATCTCAACATCTTTTCGTCACACTGACTGTTCCAAAAATCAGTCTTGCAAGCCATATAACACTTATTAAAGTTTTCGTGAAATTTTTATAACAATCTGCTACTGATATAATTTAAGCATTTTCATTAATTAACTGGTGACTTTTTTGATCGTTCAGAACTACTTAAAAGTGTGAAAACTTATTATTTCGAATAAAATATATTAAAAACACCTTCAGGTTTAATCTAAATGAATGAGAACATTAAAGGTAATCGACACTAGACTATTTGATATGCAACTCAGATAATTATTAGTGATAAAACACAGCTATTTAAATATTATTAATAATTAAAGATATTTTAAGTATTATAATTACTTTTTTATTTTCCAATAAACCAAAACTAAAATGAAATAAAAAAAAAATCAAATATCAAATCAATTTTGTTTGATTTAATAATAACAGCAGTGTTCCGGGAGAAATGTAAGAACCATTGACGGATTAAGAGCTCAAGCGGACCTTAATTTGGATGATTTAGTAGAAAAGGATCTAATTTATCCTTAGTTTAGTTAAATGAAATCAGATCAATTACTTTCTCAATGGAGTACAATTTTGAAAAGAATGGAATGACATTCCTTCAACATGGAATATCTTTTTTATTTATATTTTAGTAAGCAAGTATTTTTTTTATCTTTCTCCAACACTGAGACCGTCCAAAAACTGAAATGATGTCATTATAGTATTCCATATAATTTCCCATTATCTCAAGTTTGCAAATTAACGATATTCAATTAGTAGATTTGTTAAAAATTCAAGTAATAAACAGCTAGAAATGTTTCGTTTTGTTTCATGTTTGACTTTTTTTTTGTAGTTCTGGGATTTATTTTTGATATGTCCTACCATGTTTCATGGAACATTGTTTGAGTCGCTTTTGTACTGTTGTTTATTTAAAAATATTTCATTCACAAAATTCATGAATTAAGAAAGAGCTGAATTTCTTTAATGTTCATAAAAGCACAAACCTTTCGTTAAGATTGAGAATAATTTACATTGATTTTATTAAAAAATGAGTGGAGCAATTTAATTGCTAAATTAGTATTTCTCCAAAGAAGGAAGCCGCTTATAGTGTATAACGTGTTACAGTGTATGTAATAACTAGCAAAATGCATTTCCGTGCTAAATTATTTTCACAATTGATTTATGTGGTTATAATTATATTTCTGTAAAGGAAGTTTGACTGGAAAGCATTGCATTTATTTTGTAATGTATGAATAGAATTATTCAAAATTCAAATGACATGTAATGCTCCTTTATACAGATTTACTGATTTTGCACATATTTTATTACAGGTTCATTTCGTAGTAAGAAAAGAATTTATTGAGGTGACCTAGAATAAAAGTAACAAAAAAGGTATTTACATTTAATTCATATTTGAAAATTTTTATTTAAATGATAATTATTAAACTATTATACCTTAGTATTTAAACATACAAATATCGTAAGTTTAAACGATATATCTTTTGACTTTAGTGAGATATTGCATTAATAGATAATACTTAATTAATTATTCAACAATAATTTTAAATGCAAACTTAATCTTATACGCTATTTAACTGCTTACAATAATGCATACACGAATGGATGTATTATTCATGTAGACATGAATTATATGTGTTCTTTTATAATTATTATTCTTCCATGATTATTATATATTTTAACATGCTCATTTACTTCCTAAAACTCACTTGATTATTATGCTAATGCAAAATTTATCTTTTGATATAAATATAAAAAACTTTCAATTGTATAATTCCTCTCAAGACAATTGTATCTTTTATTAGTATCTAGTTATTCCCCCCTCCTGTATATTGTTTTCTAAAAGATTAAATTGCACCAGATTCTTCAGCTGACTTTGAGGATGCACTTAGATCCAGCTACTATAAAGATCCTCTGTTTCTTGATTACCTTTACCAGAGTTGGATTACTGAGTTACTATTAATTAATCTGAGAGAGTTCTTTGTTCTTGCAATTGAAGGGTTTCAAAAGTTTTCTTGTTAAGCATGTGTTTGTTTAGAATCGCAGAAATACGAGAGGGAATAAAGGAAACATCTGTCTCGAAACAAAAGCTTAGTTTGGATGTTAATAATCTTAATATGCTGTATTTCTTGAGTTAATCCTGCTGGCTCTAGAAAATAAAATGTATTTAATTGCATACATAATGGAAAAGATCACAATAGAAGTCCTTGATCAGGCAAATGTATGATGATCGTCATCTTTATAGCGAACTATGCATGGAATACACAATAATATAAGAATTCTTTGCAAGGCGGATATATCCTTTTCTTTGAAGATAGGACAATTACGAATTCATTGACACAAAAAGCAGTACGCGCACAAAGCACTGATTTTATTACTATATTGCTTCCAATGAACAATCTGTTTGAGTATGCAACATGTAAAACGAGTTTTCTAAGGTTATAAAAAGGTTTATGCTTTCCCAACTTATAGAAAAACCTCAGCAAATTTACTGAATTTGCTGTTCTTCACAAAATTAAAAAACACATTAATAAAAATTCGATAATGATCCCTCAACAGTTTGGTTTCACCCCCCCAACTTAGTACCACCCATCAACTCCTACGCATTACGGAAATGATCTCTGAAGGTCTCAGTAATAAAATTTTAACGGGGATTATCTTCCTAGATGTAGCTAAAGCTTTTGACAGAGTCTGGATCGATGGATTAATGCATAAGCTCGTTGCCTATAATTTTCCCACGTATTTAATTCTACTTATTAATTCTTATCTACGCAACAGAACTTTCTCTGTCAAAGTAAACAATGCAATTTCAACTGACAGAAATATCAGCGCAGGAGTACCACAGGGGTCCTTAATTGGCCCAATCTTATTCAATATTTACATCAACGACATCCCACAGATCAGTAAGATCTCTCTAGGTATTTATGCAGATGATACTGCGGTCATCACCTCAGCAAAACACACTTGGTAACATTCAATCTAATTTCATGAATTATTTTACTCACCTTGAAGCTTGGCTCACTAGATGGCGCATTAAAATAAATGTCGATAAAACTGAAGCTGTACTTTTCACGAGGAGAAGAATTACTCCTCCTGACATATACTTCTTTAACCAACTAATCAACTGGTCTACTAATGCAAAGTATCTGGGAATTTATCTTGACAATAAATTAACATACATTAATCATATGAATCACATCAAAAAAGAAAGTCAATATTTGTATACGCAGGCTGTATCTCTTTATAAATAAAAAGTCACCTATTTCTTTAGAAAATAAATTAATCATCTACATGTACTATTTGCGTTCTGTTATAACTCATGCTAGCCCAGTTTGGGGTTCTGCTGCAAGGTATCACATTAACTTTATTAATAGAATTGAAAATAAATTACTTCGTATGATAACAAACTCTCCTTGGTACTTTAGAAATGATGACATTCGTCACAGCTTATCCCTCCCTGCTATTCAAAATTTTATGCTTAAACTTGCGACTAATTTTTACGCAAATCTTGATTTTTATTCCCAATGATGAAATTCGTAATCTTCCTAGATACGATTTCACATTGCCGGAAAACGCTAAACGCCCTCGGGCGACACTGCACAATTTGCAATTGACCTAGGCGAACTGGCTCAGTGCTCAGAGTAGAGTCCTTGTTGCCGAAAGGCAGCGGGTTCGAACCTGACCTGTCCCTTTAGTCATCATTTCTAGCAGCAATTACTCTACTCCGTAGTATACTCCTATTTGTTTATTTGTATAATTTTTCTGTAACTGGTTTTTTATCTTTTATCTTTTTTCTTTTTCTTTTTATCTTTACAACAATCTTTTAAATTTTAACTTGTAAATATTTCATTATTGGGCAATACCTTGATCACTTATTACTGTTTATAATCATCAATGTTTTATCCCCTTCATCAATGAACTCTAAAATAGCATCCTGGAGTAATAGGTCATTATAGACCAAGGAACTCCGTAAACACAAGGACGACGACTTATAGAAAAAGCATAAGAATACGGGGTTTCTTTCAGATATGTTCGCTCATGAGCCTCTCGTGAACGCCTAGTTATGTCCATCATGAACAGCCCAAGACGGGCGATGAGGAGAA
Organism: Caerostris extrusa; assembly: GCA_021605095.1. Lineage (NCBI taxonomy): Eukaryota > Metazoa > Arthropoda > Arachnida > Araneae > Araneidae > Caerostris > Caerostris extrusa. The sequence continues at coordinate 46,919 of BPLR01013299.1, read as the reverse complement.
GACATTATTTTCCGGGAAGACATTTATGGTAATTGCTTCTCATTCACTAGTCGTATGGGAGAAATTCAGGAAAATTGCTCGCAGACAGTATGAATGTCGATGCGAGTCGCACGAGGAAAGGGGGAGAAAACGCTGTTTAAAACAGGACGAGGAATTCTTTCGTGTGGTCTCAGAAGGTTTCGTAAACAACAGCCGAAGAATTAAAACCTCTTCATTAGATAAAGACTTATTGAAGACGTACTGTGAAGCTGTATAGATATAATATTTATATCAAACATAAAGGTATTTGAATGAACTTCTAAAAATTAGAAGATCAAATCAGAAAAATTAGAATCAAAATATCTGTAAAATTTTCTGTTGTTGTTGTTGTTACTAGTCTCGGAACTGTCTAGCAGGGCTAGACAATTCCCATAAATCCGAAAATGTCTAAAAAGTCTACAAACAGTTGAGGGTCCCGGAGAACGTCGTCTTTGTCAAATCACCCCAAAAAAACCTAAACAAAAAATGCAGCAAACAATAACAACAAACTAAAACAAAACATCCCACTTAAACAAAAAAATTTTCTGTTAAACTCACTATTTAATAATCTGCTTACTACGTGAAGAGAACATCAACCTTTTCTTTCTGACAATTGTATCCTTCATTCCATCAAACTTAGATCTTTCTCTTAAACATAAAAAAAAATTGCAATGGTGTAGAAATTATTTCAATTTGATCTTCCATTTTTACAAAAACACAACTCTTTTTTTGATTACTGTCAAGTGTATGTTAATGGTGATATTTTATTTCAAATGAAAACTTACAAGCATTTTGGAGAATAATATTATATGCAGTTTATAATAGAGTTATTATGGAAAACTTTATTATGTACAATAGTAGAACGAAATAAAAATAATATAATAGAAAAACTGTGGGATGCAGCATTCGTTCGATAAACATATAGCTTAAAATGAGATTGTGAAAATTTACATATAATTTTTTACAGGGAAAAAAACTCAGCTCTGTGAAGAAAGTGACTGTTTTTATCATTATGATTAAGATTTTAAATTTCATTCTGCGATATCTAGTGCCAAGAATTTCTGAATTGTTGACTCAGATCTGAAACATTTTGGGGTGCCTTAATATGACGAATTTTCATGTCTGATATATGTTTAGTTGGTGAAGTGTCAGATAATCTTGTGGCCAAGGAAAAGAATCAACAGCATGAAGCAGTTCTGAGATATGTGAGCTCTATGCAATATGCGAGCACTATTTCAATCAAGTGCAATGAGATAAAGGAATGTACCACTGTTAGTACAGAAGACAATGAAATGCATTGGAACATGTTGTTGAACAATAATGCAGTTATTGGGGCAGTTTAGGCTTGTCTTGTAATCCCCCGATCTTCCCTCCCATTTGTACAACTTGAGTTTCCAGAGCCTCGTTCTGTCGACAAATTCCTAATTCGACAAATTCGTCCAAATTCGGTGGTTCAATGTTTGAATTGTTTTCAGACTGAAATATTGCTATCAGCACCTATGCAAATTTGTGTCCGTACGGTTAAGGTGGCGACCTATTGTTTGGTATGGCTATAAGATTTTCGACAATGTCGTAACGGCATTATTTATTGTGTCTCCAGGGAACTGCAAAAGCGACAACGTGAAAAGATAAACCATCCGCAATTGTTATATGTTTAATACGACGCGAGTTGCTCTGTAAAAGCGTGCCGATGTTAACTAATGCTAATACTTATTGACCGTAAAAATTTAATTATTCGTATACTTGATACAGAAAATTTGTATTCGAGATAGTTGGATTATTTTTTAGAATGCTTCGCCTTTCTTTTTTTTTTTTTTTTTAAAAGATTGTATATTATTTACTTTTTTGTAAAATTATACAGAAATTTAATTTCAATAACAATGAATGCATTGAACAATTAAAATGAACTAATTAGAAAGCAAAATAAGTGAAAAATAAAATAAAGAAGATATGTTTATGATTTTTTTTTAGTATTTAAGTTTAAAGAAAATATGAAAGGGCTATAATTGCATTTTACTGTTGATATGTATTTAATATCTTTTCTAATACATTATTGTATTATAAACTGCAATTACCGTAAAATAAAAAAAATACCACTAAAATCAAAAAATACTTGCATGTTTCTGTCATATTTCAATATCTTTTTTTTTTTTTATTTGCGTCTATTAAAAATAAAACTAATTAAAACCTCTATTCAATTTATTAATTACCTTCTAATTTTTGACTGCTAATCAGTTAAAAAAAAGAATGAGTCAATTGTGGTTCTGCAAGTACAGTAAGACTCGAAAGTCATTAAAGCATCCTCCTGTGAATAAAAATAATTTTAAAATATCCCTATCTGTCTTTACAAGTGTTCCAATTCCACGTTTTTATGCTTAGGTTTTTAATTACATCTAGCCTTATCAGTAAAAATGCTTTTACGTATGGTAATGGCATTTTTAGATGATCCTAACTTTACATAAATCCCTTTTTGCATTCATTTTAAATCTACCACATATTCGACGCTTTAACTTATTAAAAGAATTTATTTTTCGGTCAATTAAAACCCACCTTTTCTCTAATGAATTCTAAAGATCATGAGTTCGCGGAGAACTCATTTTTACTAAAAGAATAATCATTATCATCAGCTCTGTGGAAATCTGCCATCCTTGGCGATTCTAAAGCGAATTTGAAAACCATTTTGTGAAATGAGAAATATTTTCGGTACATGAAAAAATCCTTCTTAATTATTGTTTTTATTCGTCGTTTCTGTAGTAATGAGTTTTGAGGAATATTGTATGCTTAGCTCCGAGTCTTAGTGCTTTGTGGGACTGGAACGATTCGATTAAAAGTACGATCATTTAAGAAGATTCTTTCCAAATGTAAACATTAGCATCAATTTAAGTGAACATTGTTTTAAGTAATATTCCCGTGCAATGCTTACCATTGACTAAATCCTAAACTGCAAATGTTCCTGCATTTCAATTTCTATGTGTTTGCATCAATCTCTGCAAAAAAAAAATTTTCTGTGGTGGAAACTTATACATTAATTTGTTAGTGGGATTATTTTTCTGTTTTGGTTACTTTATGTAGTAAGTTCTTTTTATTTGTTTGTATATTTCTATTGTATATCTTTCGTTTCGGCAATCAAAGGCTTTTTACCTTAATTATTGTTTACAACTTGTAGTTATTTGTGGAGATGATGACGATAGATGAGGTGCTATAGTTATCTAGATTCTTTACGATTTTTTAAATATTCATGTTTTATTTAACTTATTTGTAAGAATTCTGTAACACGCAAAATACTTTCGAAAATTACATTCTTAATAAAAGTAAAAAATAATGAATGAAAAAAATGAAGAAGTTTGGACAATTTTTTCTAAACACATTTTAACCAGTTAGTATTAATTTTATCAAATTTTAGCTTTAAAAATCAAAAGTTTACAAAATGAAGTCAAGTTTAGTCTATTTAATTGTACTTCAGAAAGGCATTCCTAAAAATATCGTGTTGTTTACAAAGACAGCACTTAAAATTAAAGAATTATATTGGCACAGAATTTTATTATCATCATTTATCATTATTCTGAAAAGTATATTAAATGAATTGTGATGTTAAATAATTGTTTCAAAGGAAAATTAAGGTTTCTTATTAAAAAAATATGAATTTTTAGGAATTGAGAGCGAGGATTCGAAATTAAATCCTGAAGCTAAAAGTTAATCCAGAATAAATATTGAGTTTATGAAATAAAATATTTATCTAGCAAATAACATCGAATATATGTTTAAACGCATGTATTAAGAAATGATTAAAATGCTCGAAATTCCCTCTGTCACTGAATTTTTAATTCTTTGAAATCTTTTCTTGTAATAGAGTTTAAGCTGTGTATTTTAAAATAACAATAATAAAATAACACAAATTGCTGCTTTCACGGAATATGGTTTTCGGTTTCGTCGAACGAATAGAGTTAAAAATGGTGATGTAACTCTGAATTAAAAAAAAATCTTGAGTTGTTTATTTAATGAATCTTAAAAAAAGACTGTATGTTTTGAAAGAGCTGATCTATTCTGAGCAAGAAGAAGCTAACTTGAATATTAAAAAATGTAAATCAAAAGACAAATATTGAAATTTCTGTTGAAGTTTTACTGTTATTTTGAATTCGTCAGAATTGAAGGAAATAAAAGTGATTTCTTTTGCGTAAGAATTTTTCTGAGTTTTTAAATTGATTTCTCACATTTCATGCTAATTTAAAGATACTGCATAAAAAAGATTTTGGATATACTATTGATGTCGATTTTTTATTATATTTCGCTGAAATAATAAATGGAATAGATAAACAATCGTATTGTATAGGTATTTGAAACCAAAAGTAAAAAATTACCAAACAACTTCTGACTGTTTGAAATTTTAATGATTACTACAAAGATTGAAAAATTACTTTTGTTTTAAGCTTTTTTCTCATTTTAGTTCAATAATTCAACAACTCGTTTAATTTATACTTTCAGAAGTATAAAATAATAAATAAAATAGAATATGATAATCGAAATAAAATAAAATATAATAAATAAAAAATAAATATGCCATTTTTAATATGTTTTAGGGATATTAATGAAAACGAATTTGTTTATTTTATTGTAAACACTTAATCGTTTAGACATTTAGACTATTTTTCCAAAATTTTACTTTCGCTTGATAAATTTTGCGAAAATATCAGCCATTTATTACGAAATTATCTACGTTTTTAAATAGTGAATTTATAATCATATATCTTTAGTTGAACAGATTGCAATCAAGAGAATTTTGAGAATAATGATTAATAGAGGAACAGATTAAATATAATGAATTGTTCTAATCAAAGAATATTCCTTCCACCAACATAAACTTATTATTATTATAAACTTTTTATTTGGGTTTTTTATTAAGCAAAAATTTCATTAGAAAAGTTAAATTATGTACAATCTTAAATTGTAATGAGTCAACCAATTAAGATGAATGACATAAAAATCTAAGAAACGTATGTTTTTCTGAATTTAAAATTTCTAATAAAATTATTTTTGGAAGCAATTTTAATAATAATAAAACATATATATTTGTAATAAAAAGGTTTTTATTTACTAATATGTATTAGAATTGTGCACTGCAGAATGTTTCCAAAATAATAAAACGTTTGAAATTCTTGTTGAGTGGTAGTAGCACTGTATTTCTAATTAAAACCTGCCCCCTTTTATAAAATATGAAAGTGTTTGTGCTATATACTTCTCTGGCTTCAGTAGATTGTGAATGTTTTCCTAGTTTTCTCTCTGCGTAACACAAATGTATGCTACCTGCCTGCCTCAAGAAAAAGACATTGATGTCATGGGGAACAACTTGATCCTGGTCAAATTATGAACAGTTTAGTGAGTTTCGCACTCACACTGAAAAAAAATTTCTGAATAACCTTCAATTCAAGTAACATACACAGATATAAATTACTCAACTATTTTATTTTTATGTTAGGCTAAAACTATAATTCAGCATATTGTTTCTTTTGAAAAAACGGAAAAATTCCTTAAAAAAATGAGTAAATTGAAGAAAAATTGAAAATTGGTGGATTTCAACCAAAACATTTTTCTCATATCTCATATAATATAATTCGTATTCAGTGCCATTTCATTTTACCATCATATAATTTTTATTAACAATCAGTATACATCATTCATAAAAATAATATATGTTAAAAATAATAAACTTACCTGAACCACCAAAATGTGGAACATAGAAAATATAATTTGAAATAATCTTGATACATATATTTCATTATTCTTATAACTAAAATGCTTTATTTTTTGATAAAGTGATAGGCTACATTTAGTTTTTATGATTCTAGATATATTTTTATGTTTCCGAAAGATTGAAAATTAAATATTTTGATGAATTCCAGCAAATGGCCAGAGTCCTTAACTCTTCTTCAAAGTGTACTCTGAAATAAACTCCAACAGGATATATTAAAATTTTGTTTGATTTTTTTGTCTGAATATATTAAAACATTGTTTGATAGTTTTGATTTCCTAACTTCAAATTAGAGAAATCTAATTTGTTGTAATTCTGCTTTAATAGTTTTCTAAGGATTTGTTTTGATCATTCGAAACTGGACAACTAAAAAATGCACCACAGTGAGATAAATGGAGTCCTCTAGTGAGGCATTTAAAACAATTGCCGCTATTTATGATTTAGTTTTTGTTTCGATCTTTCGAAAATGATATGAGGAAGTAAAAATAAACGTAGAGATTAAGCTGATTTCATATTATTAGGAAGATAGTGTGTTGTTAAGATTGTTAAAACAATATGGTTATCTTTCTAATTAAACAGCTAAAACGGAGATTAATTAGCTAAATTAATTAGAGTAATGTTTTGCTAATTAATGGAGAAGTTTTATTTCAATTATTTAATAATTATATGAGAGGAAGTAAAACATTTGTAAGAAGAGAGAAGGATTACCTTGTTGGTGAGAGAGTTAAAACTATATGGTAATACTGCTGTTTTTAATCCATTAATTATTGGGAATTAAACATCTAAAATTTTTTTCGTAATTTATTTTTAATTAATGGAGATGAGATGTTTTTTTTTCCATTAGATATTAATTAACTAAGAAAGTAAGAGTAAGGTAGAGATTAAGCTGTATTTGTAAGATAATTGGGGTGATCTATAATTAAAAAAGTAATAAATCTGCCCAACTATTTAAGATGTTTTTTTCTATTATTCAAAAGTAATAAAATTGAAGCAAAATGGAGATTGGAGAATAGAATGGAGATTAAATTGTGTTGACAAGAAAAGCATCTCAAATGAGATTGTAAACTATCATATTGTAATTTTTATTAATCAATTAAATTTTTTTTTTTTTCAATGAAGTCAATACAGCTACTTTTCCGATTTTTTTTTATTATATTCAAATTTAAAATTACAGATCTTCACTTAAGATATTTTTCAGTCATTGAATTTTAATTTTTTTGCAACACAGTTTTAGATACTTAGATACTTTTGACCAATACAGTTACCAATTAGTAACCAAACCAATGAGTTATCATTCCCGAGGAAATGAAAACTTACTTACAAAACTGATAACTCATGCCTGCAATTTAGTGCAATGAACAAAACCCTTAAGAAAATAATCCAAGTTTATAATCCTTATACATAGTTTTAAACTTAAATCTTTCATCATATGAATCAATAAACTACTAAAAATTAGTTACATTTGAATATACTTAGTAAACATAATTTCTTTTTAAATCAATATTTCAAGAATGGGGACATAAGGTGACGAAATAAATTACAACACTGAAACATATTTTTCATAAATATATTGAAATAATGGATCAGGGTGTTATACACTGAAGTGACAAAATTCATGGGATACCTCTTAATATCGTGTCGGCCCTCCTTTCGCCCGGCGAAGTGCAGCAACTCGACGTGGCATGGACTCAACAAGTCGTTGGAAGTCTTCTGCAGGAATATTGAGCCATGCTGTCTCGATAGACGTCCATAATTGTGAAAGCGTTGATGGTGCAGGATTTTGGGCACGAACAGACCTCTCGATGATGTCCCATAAATGCTCGATGGGATTCATGTCGGGCGATCTAGGTGGCCAGATCATTCGTTGGAATTGTCCAGAATGTTCTTCAAACCAATCGCGATCAGTTGTGGCCCGGTGACATGGCGCATTGTCATCGATAAAAATCCCCTCGTTGTTTGGGTACATGAAGTCCATGAATGGCTGAAAGTGATCTCCAAGTAGCTGAACATAAGCATTTCCAGTCAATGTTCGGTCCAGTCGCACCAGAGGACCAAGTCCATGCCATGAGAAAACAGCCCACACCATTACGGAACCACCACCAGCTTGAACAGTGCCTTGCTGACAGTTTGGGTCCATGGCTTCGTGGGGTCTGCGCCACACTCGAACCCTACCATCAGCTCTTACCAACTGAAATCGTGACTCATCGGACCAGGCCACTGTTTTCCATTCATCTAGGGACCAACCGATATGCTCACGTGCCCACGAGAGTCGCTGCAAGCGATGTCGTTCTGTCAGTAAAGGCACTCGAGTCGGTCTTCTGCTGGAATAGCCCAAGAAAGCCAAATTTCTCCGCACAGTTCTAACAGACAAGTCCCTTGTACGTCCCACATTGATTTCTGCGGTTATTTGACGCAGTGTTGCTTGTCTGTTAGAATTTACGACTCTTTGCAGACGTCGCCGGTCTCGGTCGTTAAGTGCAGGCGGTTCACCACTGCGCTGTCCATGGTGGGATGTTATGCCTGAAATTTCATACTCTCGGCACACTCTTGACACAGTGGATCTGCGAATGTTGAATTCCCTAACGATTTCCGAAATGGCATGACCCATGCGTCTAGCACCAACTAACATTCCGCATTCAAAGTCTGTTAATTCCCGTCGTGCGGTCATCATCACGTCAAAACCTCTTCACATGAATAACTTGAACAGAAATGAAAGCTCTGCGAAAGCACTGCGCATTTATACCTGTTCTACGCGATGCTACCGCCATCTGAAAATTTGCATATTGCTTTCCCATGACTTTTGTCACTTTAGTGTATATACACAATATACAAATTCTATTCAGATATTTATGCATTTTTTTATATTTTACTTGACATAATTACGAATGCGGAGAAATGATTTATTATCTTATTGAGTTGAAGCAGTTATCAAACTTTTATTGCTAAGCAGGAATTTGAATTTCTTAGTCTTGAAGAAAATTGAGTTTCTTTCAGCACTTTCTCTTCACCGATAAATGTTTCGATTCATCTTGAAAGAGTTTGAGATTACAAAATTTGAGAGATTAGCAATCTTTTCCATTCATGAAAAGCAAAACTGCACGATAAGCTGAGCTGTTAAATCTTGTTGACACTCCATATTAGAACAAAAATAAACATGTTGGAGAAAAATGGAATGAAGGACAAATGAAGTGAAGGATATCACGTAATGGATTTATGCAACATTTGAAGAAGGTCTTTATTTTCAAACCACTCATCAGTTCTCTTGCAATTTTTCGACGAATTTTAATGAAAGGGAAATATAGAATAAAAAATTCTTTGTTTGATGTAGAACGAATTTTTAAGGCATTTGCCACTTGCTTATTTAGAATTACAATTTAATTGTAAAGTACATTAATAGTACTTTACTAGTTATATAATAGACTAGTAATATAAAAACTATTAGAACAAAATTATCCATATTAAAACAAAAATAAACATTTTGGAGAAAATCGAATGATGGACAAATGAAGTGAAGGATATCACGTAATAGATTTATGCAACATTTGAGAAAGGTCTTTATTTTCTAACCACTTATCAGTTTTCTTGCAATTTTTCTACGAATTCTAATGAAAGAAAAGATAGAATAAAAATTCTTTGTTTGATGTAGAACAACTTTTTAAGGCATTTACCGCTACCTTATTTATAATTTTAATTTAATTGTAAAGTACATTATTAGTACTTTATTACTTATATAATAGACTTGTAATATAAAAACCACTCTACTAATAATACAAAATCTAATTTAATAAAATTTAAAGCTTTATTTATGATTAATAATCTCTCAATGACTATAAAAAGAATAAGAAATGTGTTCATAAAAAGAATCATAAACGTTTTGTTAAATACATTGATGCAGTTTTATACATTTCTACACTCAGTAGCCCTAGAGCCTAATTTTGGTTTAACAAGAGGTTAAAATAGCGACGTGTTTTTCTGTAACACATACATAATAAGAAACATAATCAAAAACATTTTGTAAAATATATTCATTTCCTTTGTCTTATAGCTATGTATTTCAGTATAATAGTTTTGATGTAAAATAGTACAGAAATTCAGATAACTTTCTTATAACTAAAACTTGAAATGAGATTTATATACAACAGAATTTATTGACAAACTTCATATAAACTTCTTTTAATGTTTTATTTTTTTCAAAAATGTTAAATGTTTCACTTTAATTTTAAAACATAAACTTTAGTGTATGTTTGTATTTATTTTTAAATTATTTTATGTAGTCTCAAACCATTATAAATATGAAGAAATAAAAATAAAGTTTGAATGAAAAATTATTATCATGGCTTAAGATTTACTAATATTGCTGAGCACTTTCTTCCACTTTTGTAAGATTTTATAACATGTCTTCAACAATTTTCAAGAAATGCTTTGAACAGTGAGTTTTATTTCTAGATTTCATTTAACCCAGTTTCGATCTATACGGAACCATTTTCCTGATGTGATTCATTTCCAAGATTTGCTTAACACAATTCTTATACGAATTGCATTCAGGACGAATTAAGCATGTTGCAGGGCAAGGATGGGCAAACTTTTCCGGTCGCGGGCCAAAAATCGAAGAAAAAAAGTTTGGCCGGCCAAGATAAATTTTTCTAAAATTTTAAGAACAATATACAAGCATTACAATTCAAATATGTTAATGAGATGAATGCAACTGCGATTTCATTTTGAACAGTTCCTTATATTGAGAGTCGAAGTGAGATGTACTGATTCTTAGGAAAGAGGCTAAATGTCAGTCTACTTCTGAAATAATTCTTTCTATGGCTCAAAGTTCAAAACACATATATAAGAGGAAGCAAACATCGCACTGATTTTCTGGGCGTGAAATATTAATTTGGGGAACTTACTTTCAATAATGATTTGTAAATTTCTAACTTTTAACTTCTATAACTAACAAAGAATTTCCGCTTTTAACACTTTGCCGGTTTGTTTGCTGTTATCAATTTATGTGTTGTAGAATAAAAATAGAGAAAGTAAAAAATCATCCTTTGAAAAAAAGGAAAAAAATATTTAATTAGAAAAGAGTACTAAAAAGAAATAAAGTAAAAAAAGAGATGAATATATAATATATATAAATATTTTTTTTAATTCGCCTCGAACCGGCAAATTAAAATTCTATCCGCGGGCCGTAGTTTGCCTATCTCTGTTGTCTGTCTCTGTCTGTTTTTTTTTACTACAGACTTTGTAGTAAAAAAATTCATATTTTGATTACATACTTAAATTTTCAGATTCGAGAAAATATATGTATCTTTTTAAGTGCCTCTTTATTCAATGATATATCGTCGATTACATTCTGGTATTCCACTACAGAGTGATCTATAACACAGAATAATTTATCTATCTATCTATCTATCTATCTATCTATATATATATATAATCAACCTTCTGGGATTAATTTTAATGGTATATAGTAGCCGAGAACAATTTGAATGAAATGTTACATTAACCATTGCCCTTTATAGTAGCCGAGAGCAATTTGAAGTACTCTGTGAGGTGACCATGAGGTTCATTATTAAAAGAAATTTGAAACCAACATCTTTGAAATCAGAGAAAGCAACTTACTTTGTTCTTAAATCGATGGGGTTAAAATTCTTCAAATTTTAAATTTAATTGCATAGACAATATTTAGATGCCTCTCGAAAGAGATGTTTTATTAAAGAGGTAAGAAATTGATTCCTACAATCTGTTATAAAATCTCTTCGCTGGCAACTACTACAACAGCAATATATTCTATTCTTTCTGAAATATTTTGACACTATATGCTTATCCCATTTCTTTGTCCTTTCATATTTTTTGAATATCGTATATTCGATATATGTCTATCATCTTATTTGTCTATGAAATAGATTTTGAGAACGCTGCGACTTCATTCTTTCTTAATCATTTCCTCCATACTCAAGGAGTGTTGTTACTTTCCAAGGTAATCCATCCTTTTGTTATCTCTCATTCTACTTCGATCAAAATTTGAAATCTTTTCTTGTGGTACCATGTTTTTTGAAGAAGATTTAGTAAAAAAGGATTTTCAGCAAGCAGATACCGGATTCCTATTTGACTTTTATTTGATATCTTTTGATTACTTCATTTCCAATCTTGTATGATTGGCAGATTTGTATCTTTTTTTTAATTAAAAGTATAATTTTCTTAACTGTGACGTAATTTTCGTGAGGATGAGAACTTACTTTACCTTACCTTTTGTTATTACAATTAATATATGAAGCTAGTTCTGCAGTTTGTTTGTAGCTTGTTTTTTGAAATGTTACATTAACCATATCTGCAATTTAAATGACCACATAAACAAAAAATTTTGTTTTTATATTGCATTAACCATCATTTGAATTTCAAATATCCAAACTAATCGAAAAATAATGCTACCCGTTATATTAACCATATGTAAAATATATAAATCGGACATAAAAATTATTTTTGATATATTACACTAATTGTATCCATAGTATAAATACCTAGACTGTGGAAATTATTGTACTTTGTATTGCAAAAACTTTATCTTGATCTTAATTTTAGATTAACAGAAATTTTTTATCTTACCACTGTTTACATTGGATACATTTAAATATCTAGATTGACAGAAGACTTGTCTCTTCGAACTATTGCATAAACATATGCAAAATAAGAAGATAAAAAAGTACATGCATCGTTATGATAGATATATATTTTGCAGATCTCTATCTAATACCTAAAGAAGAATGTTAAATTTTAAATTCAGTTCCTGAGTTTTAAAATTTTAATCTCAGTGTTGCTGGAAGATAATTTAATTGTGACATGTAAGACTAATTCTCAGTATGAATATTTACCAATTAAAAAAAATAAACTAGAGAAAAAAAAAGAGACATTCAGCGATTTTTTTAACTCAAATATATATTTTTTAATTCATCCATCTTTCTTTTTTTTTTTAATGATTTTGAGCAACAATTTTTTCCCAAAGAAGCTTTGACTTAAGTGTTGCATTAAATTTTCGGAGGATTTCTAGGAACAAGCTTTTGAAAAAGTGTGTTCTTCTCTGTGTTATTTGTAAGAAAAATTTTCATGTATTTGAAAGTTTACATTTCCTATTATTTATAAGATGAGACGGATAGTTTCAGTCGCTTCCATTTTTTAAAGTATCCAGCATTTTTTTCTGGTACTTAGTAAATTTTTTTATTTTGCATTTTTAAATTCCTGCAACAGTTATGTTTTTTTAAGCTTTTTTTCCCTGCAATTTTATTTTGTTTTGAAATCTTCAGGTTTCGGTTCTGAATTTTTTTTTTGGGGGACTAAAAACACTTTTTTTTTTTATCTTTCCTTTCAGTTTTTTTCCACCAGTAAATCCCTTTTTCTCAGGCGAATAAGGTTTTTACACTCTTTTAACATTTCGACACTCTTTTTTTTTTTTTTTTTTTTGCTGCTAATACTTCATCAAAGTTGAACTATTCCAACAATGCTCTTGATCTAGTTTTTGCTTTACAACAGAAAAAGACTATACTCTAATACAACAGCTTTTCAATTGTATATTTAATTTAAACACACACACACACAAAATTGCAAAAATGCTTCTAAAAGCAAAAGTTTCCTTTACCTCTCAAAGTAAAAGTTTTCTTATACAGAGTTTTTCATGAAAAGATTACGACACAAGGGGAAAAAAAAACCACAATGGTTTTTCCCAAATTAATATATATACACATATATATGCACGCTTGCAAAAAAATAATAAATTTTAAGTAAAAAAAAGTAATAAGTCAAAAGTAGGTAATAAGTTTTTAAATATTTTTCATATGTTTAGAATTATAAAAGCATTTAAGTTTTTGAATAACAACTAAATATATGGGTAGAAGTAAAATTTATTTTCAGAAGTAGCCATTAAATGTTACATTGCATTTTATTTGGAAGAGCGATATTCGTATTATTTCTCGGAAATGTCAAAAGGTCACAAGAAAATTGGACTCGTTCTGTTAGTACGTAATGGCTGCTTGAAAAAAAGGTTAATATACAAGTCTTATATTCTTAGCATCAAATAAAAGCTCAATTTTCATGATTGATGATGAGGCATTCTATCATTCTAACACATTAAATTGACATAGCAATTGACAGTCTCGACACTGAAAAAATAGTTTGTCTGGCACATTTTTACTTATGGGGTTTTTATGGCTGGTAGAAATTTTACTTTTGCTTACAGAATCTAGAAATAATGAATAAGTGAGGGTCTTACACAAAATTTATATATCTCTGAAGATTTGTTTGGTTATTTATAACGATATATCATTTCGTAAACTTACTTTATCTTTAAAAAATGAAATAAAACCATAATTCATAAACAAGTTATTTATTTAATTTTTAAAAAATGTATTCAACTTTTTATTGGGGAAAGCTGTGAAATACATTATGTAACCATGCCTGCTAAAATTGAGTCATTAAAACTGTCCATTTCTTTTTCATTTTCTCTTTTGTAAAATTTACTTCTCAACGAAGCTTGTTTTAGTGTAAATTTCGAGCCGATACTATTTCATTATTTTGACACTTTTATGTGCGATTGAATTACTGATTTTGTGCTTATTCCTAGTTAATTTTTTTTAGTTGTATCAGCATAAATATCTTAATAATAATGTTTCACTGACAATCGCATAATTATTTCCTTTTAAATATTATTGATAATTACATAATAAACTTTATTTTGATGTAATAAATTAAAAAACATTATTTTATAAGTGTAATTTTTTTTTAAAAGAATTTAATATTATTGTCAATATGAAGGTTTGTTGAAATTTTTATTTTTTAAATTTATAAATATTTTTCTGTAAATGTTTTCTTATATCTAAGTTAAATAATAGTGAAAAATGGCAATTTCAAAAATTATTGTTATTGTAATGTTACCATTTGGAGTACACTAAGAAATGAATTAAGAAGCTAAAATATAAACAGCGAAGAATTTTTTATGTAGTTTGAACTACTCCTAACATTCTTTTGTTGTAATAAAATTTCATCACACCGTTTGAGGGAAATCTTGAAAACATTCACTCAGTCAGCTTTATAGTATCAAAGCTAGGGCTAGAACATTTATACGTGTATCATTTTAAATTTAACTATTTGATGATATCCAACCTGAAACTTTCTTCTCCAATTTCTCCCTATAAAGAGTAATTAACAAAAAAAAATTTATAAATGATGGTCATATCTATATTAAATAACAGTAATCAAGTGTTGAAAAAATTTCAAGTTATGACCTAAAAACAAAGAGAAGCATTGAAAAAAATTCAGAAATATTATTATCTTGAGTGACTGAATTTCAACAAACCTTGAATTCCATAGTGGGTTGGTAGTCTTACTCTTGGAGTTTACATTTGGAGTGCATTAAAAAAATTTATTAAGAAGCTAAAATATACACAGAGAAGAAGAATTTTATGCAGTTTGCGCTACTACTAAAATTTTTTTTATTGTACTGAAATTTCATAACATTTACATATCATTTGAGGGAAATCTAGAAAACATCCACTCAGTCTACTTTATAGTAGCAAAAGCTAGAGCTACAACATTTATACGTTTATCATTTTAAATTTAACTATTTGATGATATCTAACCTGAAACTTTCTTCTCCAATTTCTCCCGATAGCAGAATGATTGACCAAAATGAAAATAATTATATATGATGGTCATATCTTTATTAAATAACAGTAAACAAGTGCTCAAAAAAATTTCAAGTTATTACCTAGAATCAAAAGATGTATTGAAAAAAAAAATTCAGGAATATTATTGCCGCGAGTGACTGAATTTAAAAACCTTGAATTCATTAGTAGGTTGGCTGTCTTACCCTATTTCAGCAATCAAATTTCATTTTCAGGCAAATTCCCTCAGGTAAGATGATTGCCTATCAGCCTTGAAAAGGTTCTGTTGTTTATGAATGCAACTCAGATGAGTTGTAAACGATTCCTCCTGGGAAGAGATATTTAACGAAGCAAACAATTCATCCCAAAACTAGGAGGATACTGAATGTCTAACGATTGAAAGAACTACAAAATGCAAGATATACTCTTCTGAACCTAACTATGATCTATCCAAATAACAGTTATATTTTCGAAAAAAAAAAAAAAAGTAAGAACAACGACGGATATTTTAAAATAAACTTATAAAAGGAATATCGCATGTATGTTTATTGTATTGTGTTTCTTTTGGATTAAATATAACATAAAAAAACGCCATGACCCATTTTAATATACCCCAACAAGATTTAACCTGCTCTAGAACTGAGTATCAGTTTCTTCGTTTCAGCGCAACTCAGAAATTGACTGTTCATTCTTCATTTATTATGCATGTTCTTTTATTCTGCGCAGAAAATATCAATATTTTTTAAAAAAAGGGTGTTTAAAATTTTCTTTTGCTTTTTCTATTTTCTTTTTTTTCACTCACTAAATATTTCAAAATTTTATATTTCCGACATGTTTACTGAACATCGTAGAAGGATAAGGAATTATAAAATTAACAAATGGATTAATGAATGAATTTTTTAATTCCTTAACCTTCTGATAATAAATGAATGAATTTTAATTATATGTTTGAGAATATTCAAATTTTGTGCTTAGATTTCAATTTTGTAAAAAAAACAGTTTTTGTTTTGAATTTGATATTTTAAAGAAATAGAATTAAAATTACTAGGTGACTGGAAAAAGGTCACCAGACAAAAAGTTTGAAAAAATGTAAAAACAAGTCATTTTTACATAGGAACCATAAATAAGATCCCAGTTTCTAGAGGAGTTGTCTGAACACTTTCATTACTCTGCGTATCGAATTTTTAAGTATGTACTTCTACAGGTTGTGAGAATTTGGTAAATAATTTGAATTGATGTTTAGAATTGTAATTGTTAGACTATTGTTGTGTCTAATAAGCTTATGCTTTGTGGTATATATTGGTATTTCTTTTTTTGTATTTGTAGACCCTATTAAGGTGAATTTTTTCACCTGCCTTCCTCAAGAATGGCATGTTTTTCGTTTTGAGAATCTATCTTTTTAGAAATTGTTCAATATCTTTTCAACACACTTTGTATATTTTAACATAAAAATGAAAAAGGAGTCAATAGAGTTAGTAATGATTGTCTATAGTCAACTTGACTACGGTTTATCTGCAAGTGTAACAATATTAGCGATAAATTCCGCACGATTTGGAGGATTTCGTTGCTTTTTCTACTATTTGTGTGCTTTCTTTCAATTGTCTTCTTTCGTTCAAATTATTTTTGTCCATGTAAGTTATTGTGGGATACTATACTGAAACATTTCATCCGAATAGGGCAATAGGAAAATAGCCTTTCGGAATGGACTCTTTTATCATTCTGCCCTTTTTTACTGCTGTTGTAATGAGCATGGGAATCCGTTCAAGAATAGAAGTCTCATAGGTGATTTGACATGATTGCCAGTTGGCAATGTTTTTTGTCATAACATCTCAAGGGATTCAATGTTCCTCCAGAAACACAATATTTTTTTAAAGCGATTCTAAACAATTTTTGTCTAAGCTTCATAGAGTAGAAATTGTGTTTTGTTTAAATTTTACTTCCGTAAAACTGAATTTGAAAATAAAATTATAGTGTTGTCATATTATTTTGTCTGACTCAGAAATCTCTTAAGTATACGAAAGAGCAAACTCTCTCTTGACAATCGGTTTTGATTCAATTATCCCTATGCTATCCTATCCTTATTAGTCTATTATCTTTTTAACAGACTTTTCATATTTTAGTATACAACTGAAAAGAAGTGTTGTATTATTTGTGTTCTTTCTTTCAAATGATATTGCCGATCTAAATTTTGTGGAATGATATACTGAAACATTTTATCTGAATACGGAGTCAGAAAAATGCATTTATTGCCATTTTCCGCTATTACAATTGCTTTTTGCATTCACATTGATAACTTAGAATCGGAATTGAAAGATTTTTAGAAAGTCATGTTATACAATATTATGATATAATCTTACAAATACATTAATAAATATACTATTTTAATTAAATGTTAGTAAATATTTATAGATAAAAGTCTTTCACATTTTTTTGATTTGTTATGAAGAATACTTTTAGAAATTCTCCATTTTAAAATATGCGCCATACTATAAATAATGTTTATGGCAAAAACTGCATACATAATATACACGAAACATGTTATGGCATATATGTGTTCTATAATATACAGTATATTAATGCATAATATACATATCCTATACCATTAATAATGGCAAGGATCTCCAGATTGACCAAGATTTATACTACACCAAACTTTAACAACGTTAATGATAGATCGCGATAAATTTCGTATGATTAACGATTTCGTATGATTCGTAACGATTTCGCGATAACTTCGTAGAATTTTCTAGCATTTCCCTCAAGGAGGAATCTGGAATATTTTGGGAGTTTCAGCTTTTTAATTTTCAACTTTAATTCATAAAATAGTTTTTTCAGTAGAATTAAATTCAATATCTATACATATATATATTACACCTGAAAACTATTATATATACAGCTCCAATTTTTTTTATGGTGCTTTAATCTGGCATAATGAAATAGAATTCTGCTGTTGGAATGAAGCAATCGCTAATTCTAATTAGTGCTAACACATTACACAAAGAAATTCTATTCCCCACTTAGAATAATATGAAAACAAGGACATATTTTTTAATAATTAATGGTTACTGCAATTGTTTTTAGGTGATTAATGGAACGAGTTTTTAACTGCATTTATTTTGGGTACTGTTTCTTAAGAAATTGCTACTTATATCGAAATCTTATGTTTAAGATTGATGTTTAAAATATTACATTTGCAACCAAAATTGGCCACGTCTTAAAAATGCTAAATATTACTTATTTTCCCACACGATTAGCATTTTTTACCAAAACAAATGTGTGTAATTATGAGTTCCAATACTTTTTTTCAGATATTTAATTACGATGCAACATATGCTGGACAAAAATAATCAAGTACGTAATATATGGCTGCTTCAATGAATCATTGTTGCGATCATGTTTGTACTTTAAGAGCTTCAAGTAAGTCCTATTTATTGCAAGATATTTAAATAAGAGATTAGCATTTATGAAGGAGGCAAGACAAAATGCTGAATAAATCAGGAGCAAGGAAAAAATCTAGGAAAATTAAATTTAATAAATGATGTTTTTGTCATTGAATTTCATACGTTATTGTACAATCTCATCCTTGAATTACATTTCGGTTCAATTTATAAATTCAAAGAAAAAATTAAATTAAAAAATTTTAGAAATATATTTTTTTTCACATTAAAATTTTATTTTATTTTTTTTAATAAGTAGCTTAATGTGTTGCAGTTTACCATGATACGAAAAACTGCAACTCTTTGTAAACAAACGATGCCTTTATCACTATAGTTGCAGTACATTAGAAAAAAAAATATGCGTCATACTTTTTTAAAGAAAATTTGCATACTGAAATTGAGAATCTGAAGCTAATCATGTTGTAAATAAAATAAGTAAAATTTACATTTATTTCTCTCTCATGTAGAATCATACAATTTTTTTACCATATATGAATGAATAATTTTAAATATTATTTATACTTCAATATGCTTATGAATAAGTCGTAACAAGAGAAATACAATCCTAAACTTATAAATCACATAAAAAATAGACCAATTATTCTGCTTACTAGCTGTAAATAAATTGAATTTAAGTAATTTTAAACAAGTTTTTTAATACAGAACAAAACGAAATAGAATGAAAATAACCAAATTATAAAAATATAGCTATTTTACTAACGATGAGTAAAGTTTTTAAAGATCGAGAACATCCTTTGTGATTTAACTATTCAGTGACGTGGATGAGACTATGATAGAGATGTTCTAAATTATGTCTCAGTATTTCTGCTTCGACGGTCCCACAGTCAAAACGTTAACGTGATACGGATGGTTTGGCAGGAAAAATAATTTTCGAGTTAAGTATTTATTTATTTTTAATTTTTTTGTTTTGGCTATAGGAGTGGTTACAGTTGTGAGACATCTTCAAACTTTACAGCTTGAAATGATTGATTTTTGCACATTAAATCTTTTAACATTATAGAGCACATTAATATAAATTAACTTAAGCAATTACGCGTTGTTCTTTTTGTTGTGATACTCATAGGACGAGTTTAGTGCCAACTCCACGTACTCGTAATTTATTTTATCTATAAACACAGAATTATTAAACGGAAAGTTGATAGTAGTGCCCTTATTCCCTTAATTCTCAACCAACGCTATCTTCTTTCTTTTTTGTTAACACATCTTTCTTATTCATCTCCTTTCAAATAGTTTTTAAAGTAGGCTTATAAATGCCATCTATTCTAGTGGGTTTTGATTGCAAAAATTCTTCAGCGTAAACATTGTTTACGTTCTTTCTTTCAAGAAAAAAAGTGCAAAAATTGGTTGTTTTGTAAATAATTGCAGAATATTTTAGATGGAGGAAATTTGTAAATTGAAAATAACAGAGGGCCAACTGTATAAAGGATGACACTTTATTAGAATTGTTTCTTCTGAGCTAGTGTTTCTGTGAGTCCTAGGTCCCAATTCAAAAAAGAGTATTTGACAAGATGTCTTACTCGACGTGACATTTTATAATTAAAAGTTAATTATTTAAATTAAATATATTTTTGATCAAAATAACTGTATTCCTTAATGTACAAAATTGCTCCTCTGGAAAACTAAAAAAAAAAAAAAAAAAAAAAAAAGTTAAAAAGTTCTGTTAGTAAAGGAGGGAAAGTTTCTAGCAGTAAATGATCAGGGAGATTAAAAGATGTGTACTTCAACAATTTCTATAAACAAGGCAAATAATATTCGATATAATAAACTGACTTTCTATTCAAGAATGTTGATATTCATTATTTTCTTTCTAGAAATCTACGTTGGCTAATTAAGCATTTCGGCAACATCCTCGGCATCCCATTGAATCTCTAGTTTTGTAGCTTGTTGGTCCATTGAGTTTAAACCTTTGTGGTTTATGCACCTTTTAGGAAGTTCCAGAGCAAGGAAAATCTCTGCCATTACTTTGTATGGTTCTGCATTCAGGGCTATTGTCTGATTATTTTCCTCAAAAATGTGCTGGCCTTCCACTTCTAATAACATCGCAATCTGTTGTTAAAGCAAGATGTGTAGCTTTTATTTGTCTCCTAGCAACATAATTTGCACAACATCGCTCGGCATGATTCGACAACTCAACAAAAATGGCAGGTTTGACGTAATATGTTTTTTTTTTTCAATATTAGTTAAAAGATTGAAAAATGTATTTAAAAATATAAAGCTACAACATGAATAAAGATGGATTCTTGACTTTATTGCATTCGCTTTATTTCATTTAAGTTTTTTCTGTTCCACCCTGCAATTTATTTTAACGTATTTCACCATCATTAGTGTAGTTAGATAGTATTACAATGCTCTTATTATATTTTACTGTAGTTGATATTTTTATTGAGAACAGGACAGATTGTTTACTTTAAACTTCTAAAGGCTTCAAGAATTCTCTTTGAATTATTGAAACAAAAATGGCTATAAATAAAATAACCGTTTAAAATGATTCAGAAATGATTGTAAAAAAAAAAAAGAAATATCCATGGTTCAAATGATTCATGAATGGTAATACATAAAATTTAACAATTTAACAAATTTATCAAAATAAATAATTGAATCAAAAACATGAAGTGAATGTAAAATGCTAAACGATATTTGCAGTTTTATCTGTTAGATTTATCTTGACTTATTCTTAAACTTGACTTATTCTTAATATTCTAACATTACTAGTGCAACTAAAAGATGCAGGTTTACGTGCAGCTATTGCGGCTAACATATATTGCTATTGCGGTTTTATTTAAATGCAAAACAATGCTAGGAAATAAGAATTCATTTCCTAGCATACGTAGATTTCTTGCGCTAAACAAAAGGGTCATTCAAAAATATTCTTCAATATATGTAACTCTATCAAAAATTTATTGTAAAGAATTTAAGTTTTATTAACTCTTTGTTTTTGAATCTTGTTATGTTTTTTATCTCACACTAGATGTTAGTTTATTTTGGAAAGCTACTTCGTGGGTGTTGAGCACATTGCATTTCTGCCAGCGCCCTTAACTAATCCATTTTAGTAAAGGTGCCAATCTAGCGACCCATTTCTGTCGCCTGCTCAGTTATGGGAATAAAAATAGCTACAATTTATTTGATAATGTATTAAAAATCAAAAATTCAAAGGTAGACATGGTGTTTTTCAAGGATAGTTATATAAAACTAGTTTGCTATTTTACTAGATCTAGTTTATTATAAAATGTCTAGACAAAAGTTTTCGAAACTAGATTTTAAATTATTCAGTATGAATGAAGCATTTTATTTTAAGAATGTTCAGGAAAAATAATACGAAGATATATTTTTGAGTGTCCTTTTTCTCATACAGCTTTCGAGGGGGCTAGGAAAACAATTTTGTTTCTTTCAGAAACCCATCAATTTACTCAATGTTTCTTGAACAAAAACCTGAGATTTCGAGAACATTAACAACTATAATATTCTATAAATCTGTAGAGATTCTCATGACTCAGTTTAAATAATTATTATACAACATGCAGGGTGATTATAATTAAATTCCCACTTTCAAAATACTGTAAAAAAGAACCACTCGTCACAATGAGTTCAAATTTGAACTGAAGATATATGAAGGGGGAAACGGTATGGCACCAATAAAGTTCCAAAGTGTATTCATTAATAGATGGCGCTGTAAGTGGCATAAAGAAAGTGAATTCGGCTGCCAGTGATATTTTGATTTGAAATGACAACGTATTTGGTATGAGTTGTACATTAAACCAACTATAGTGTTCAATGTGCTTGATTGTTCCGGTTTTTTGACGGAGAAAATGACTTCCAAGTCATTCAACAGTTGTGACACTGTTAGTGGAAAGCCCAACCACCACGGCAAGGTCATAACAAATAGGATGGGAAAATAGGTGAAACGTTTTATGGAACTTTTTTTTTGATACCATACCGTTTCCTCCTTCTTCAAATATCTCCAGTTCAAATTTGAACTCATTATGACGAGTGGTTCTGTTTTTACAGCATTTTGAAAGTGGGACTTTAATAATAATCACCCTGTATTTTAATTTGCTAAATTTTGTTAAATAAAAACATAAATGATTAATCAAAATTGAGTATAAATATATATACTGCATAATAACACAAATATATATTAGCAACATATTATATTATTTAATCACAATTGAAAATCTAATGTTTCTACAAAAGTATTTAGATTGCCTGATTGGCCGAATGGCTAATGCTTTGGCGCTCGATACCACAGGTTTCGGGTTCGAGTCCCGGTGGTGCCATGGATGTTTGTAGTGGTTCGAATCTACTTTAAACCTTAGATCCTGGTCTACCATGATCGTAGAGCGTTGCGGAGATATTGTTACTCCGCTCCCGTAGCTTATTTTCAAGCTACACGCACCTCCTGGGTAGTGCTAAGTGGCTAACGTCTGTGCAGCGCTTGCCTTAAGGCATAAAAGACAATCGTCTAAGTGTTTTTTCATTAGAAGAAAAAAAAAAAAAAAGTATTTAGATGTTGATATCTACGATGTGTTAGTATCATTTTAAGCATGTTATGAGCTATCTAATTTTCACAATCTCCAATTATCTATATATTTTCTACAATTTCTAATTCCTGTATAAAAATTTATCTCTCTCAGAATTTTCTTTTTCCTACATAAAATTTATATCACTTACTGAATATTTATTTCCCTACAAAAAATGTATATATGCTTTTAGAATTTTTCACTTTTTTACATAAAAGTAGTATTCCACATATATTATTTCCTCGATCACGGCTGCATGAAATAATTGATGGTAGATGATTAGTAGCAGAAACACAATATTTAATAGATTGATGTTTTCCATGATGACAAAATAGAAAATGTTAATGCACAAGGAAACAATTTGAGATAAAAATATTTAAGAACATCATACAAAAAATAAAACTCGCACAGAAAAAACAAATAAAAATAAATATAAAGGACTTATAGCTTATACGAACATGAATTATTCATATTCTTACTTTGCTATTTTGTTACAAATTGTATAAGTATTATTTATTTAAGAAAATCTATTGAGAATAGTTTTGTGCTATTTGGTTATGAAAGTTTTTAAATAGAGGCATAAGGAATGTAGAAAGAAAAATCCAAATATTCAGACACATAATTATGCATAACTTTATCTGCCTGCTTAATTTACGATTTTCATTTTCATTTTTAAGTACAGCTTAAAATACTTAAACAACACTATAATTTAACAGAAAGAAAGTACCTAAAGAGTATAATAATAAAGGAAATATATAAAATATTTCAAGTATTGGAAGCCGTATAATTATGACCCATTTTTCATATCGGTTTTTTATATTTCCTTACATATTATATTTTATGTGTTTATTTATTCCTTTGTATATATAATTATGTTTTGCAATATATGTATTTTATTAGGTAAAATCACAAGTTACTGATGAAATGAAAAAATAAAATAAGTAAGATTCATAAATATGTTTTTAACTAAATATGAATTTAAAATATACGATTTTTTCATTTATTTTTCCCTTTGTTAAAAAGAAATTCTATGTAAGAAATGCTAAAATAATCTTAGTATTTTATCTAATTGTATGACTAAGATTTCAGAGCTAATTTAAAAATGTCACCAATTCTTAACAATTCTAAAGAAATACTAACATTTTAAAGCAAATAATGTTTCTAAAACTTCATTTCCTCTCTAAAACATTTTTAAAATTATAATTCAACATCAAATAAATGAATAAATATTTTTATCCAAACACGAAGAAATGGCGGAATAACTCTGATGGTATACATTTTCTATACGGAAGTGGAAGGAAAAAAATATGATATTCAAACATGTATTGGTTTCAACTCTGTTATAGCTTCCGAGTTCTTTTTCACAGAGATCATAAGAAATTCTCTTTATTGTTCTTTATCTATTATTTAAATATGTCTTTGGTCATTTTCAAATCTTATGTTAAATAGAAAAAAAAAAAACTTTACTATCAAAGACTTGATGAGATACGTACTTTTTCCAATAAAAGAATACATCTACGTACATATTTTGCATTGCCTCCATTTGTTTGTAGTTTCTAAAAATCTAATTTCGTCATCATCTCTGTTTTAAAAGGAAAAAAAAAAATCTAGTTTCAATAATAGAAGTTAGTTTTCATTTGATAAAGAAGCTGATATAGAAGTATCTTTTTTGTTCTTCGAAGTGGATGTCAGTATTTTACATTTGAGTTATACGTCATTGTAATGAAAAGAAGGGGAATTTTCGATTTGCATGGCATAGTTTATATTTATTTCCAGGCTTTATTTATGATTGTTCAAAATTTTCTTTTAAAGGTCTAGTTTAAACAATGCTTTAAGATTTTAAGATTTGATTGAAGAAAATTTTGAAAGCGTATCTTCATTTTATGAAGGAAATATTTGAGATGATTTTATTTCTTCTTCTTTGTAATTTAATTAATTCATACAAACAAGCTACATCTAATCCTGATTAAATAACTTTGCTATTTTATTGATTCTATTTAGAAATAAAAATCCTTAAATGACTTATTTATTTATATTATATATTTGAATAGCCGTAGCATCTTTGTATTTTTATTATGGAAATAGCCAACGGCCATACCATGTTGAATATACCGGTTCTCGTTAGATCATCGAAGTCAAGCATCATTGGGCGCGGTCAGTACTTGGGTGGGTGACCACCTGGGAACAACGCGTGCCGTTGGCATTCACAAATTTGGGACCTGAATGGCCGAGTGTCTAGCGCTCTGGCGCTCGGTGCCACAGGTTTCGGGTTCGAATCCCGGCGGTGCCATGGATGTTTGTAGTGGTTCGGAATCCACTTTAAGCCGTAGGTCCCGGTCTCCCATAACTGTAAGAGCGTCACGGAGCCAAAGTCAGACTTCTACCTACGGGTGCTCCATTACAACAGAAGCTGCTTCCTTCCCCTTCAATCATGAGTACGTATGGGCTCGTGGGCTTGGCCAGCCAAGTGGGATAAGAAACAACAAACAACAACATTGGGGAAATTATTATATAATAAATTAAGTCATTTTGTACTACTACACTACTCACCATATTATATCCGAATTGTTGTTGTAAGAATAATTTTGATAAACAAATGCCATTGTATAAAAAAATTTGTTTGAGTTGGCATATTTGTTCTAATACTGAATTTGTTTCTTTTGTATCATTTACAGCTGTGCGCAAGCTTAATTTTACTCATAATGTATTGAAAAATCTAAGTAGTAACAGTTTTCTTAATTAAGTAAAAAGTGCAATTTTCTTAGAAAATTTCAACTCTTAAATAGCTCAGAAGAGTTGAAATTTTAATTATTATTATTTTTTTGATTTTTGCAATTTAGAGAAAGTTGAACTAGTCAAACACTTAGATACTGCTGCCGGTTACACAGTACCATTCGTTGACCAGGATCAAACAAAATATGGAATTTCGTAGAATGTTGGTTACAGACCTAATTAATTTTGAAAATATTGCAAACTTGCTAGACTTATTCAAAAGCGATTACCAATAGCTCATCCTTATAGAGTTTTACCAACTATTGGGAATTCATTAAGTAACTCAGTAAAATAATTCAAAGATGTAAATATCAAATGTAAAGAGTGTAAGTTATTTTTCAAAATGTTCCATTGGATTTTTTCCAATTTGGACATGAGGTGTATTTATACATTTTACCGTATTTGTATAATGAACATAGTTTTTTTCAATTCGTAGAGCATTCTAGTTTAAATATTTAATTCCATTATTAAATAATAAAGATTGGTTATCTGAAAATGTTGATTTATTTTGAAATACGACATCCTTTCGGGTTTTTGAATACCCACCAAATCAAAAAAATTCCAAATTTAATTCTCTTTCATGAAGATCAAACTGTTCAAAACGGTTCTTCAAAAAGTTCAAAATCCGATGAATGAAGCCGAACTCATATTTATTTGCAGGGTATACCGGAAAGTCCTTTCATTGAGTTTAGGGAGGAAAGAAAGAACCCCCATGTCTTTTCCGAGACGTTTCAAATTGTGGTGTCAAAATGTGAGTAATAGGCCGTCTATACAGGGGGCCGCTGCCCCCTGTATAACGTTGAAATTGCTCCTTTCTCTTTGCTAATGGCCAATTTATTTCCCCTGTAATACGTTCCAACTATGTGTTGACTCTTAGAGCTGCGATGGTAACCACTTGAAAGGGTCAACTAGCTTGTATTTAAGCAGTGTGAGTTCTCGTGTAGCAATTCAGTCTCACTTAAGAACTGCCAGTATCGTTTTGGAATGCATCAGATTTCTTAAAGTAAATAAATGCTCTTGAAAAAAATTATTTTGCAATGCATTCAAAAATTGTGCATTAGTTGCTGGCAATAAACTTTTGATCTCAAATCTTATTTAAGTATTTTATTGAATTGAAAAAAAAAAAAAAAGAATTAATTTTTAATCAAGAAAAATTTGTTTCGTTTTTCTTTTTACGCACCCATTATTACTTTTCATTTTATTTTTAATTTTTGTATCTTTTAATTTATGAAAATTTCCAAATCTGTTACAAATTCCTCTTTCTGTAATTTGTTTCTTATCATCTTGCCAGACAATTTTTGATTATAAAAAGTATTGCATAGCATAGCAAAAATTCAATAAGAATTAATTTATTAGCTGAATGTATTTGAATGAGATTCTTCAATAAAAACGGCTTAATTTCGATCGTTGTATTAAAAACAACAGCAAAAAAAAAAAAAAAAAAAAAAAAAAGAATAAGATTGATGTTTGTCATCCCATCTACGCTATGACTTTTGTTTCACTTTGAAATGTTCTCGAAAGAAAGCTTTCCTGTTTAATTTTCTTTCGCAACGGGAATAAAGACCAGAAATTCATTCAACGAGATATTCATCGGATAACTGAAACGAGCAGTTCATGAAATCAGTTTCTATTTTATGCGGAACGAATTGGAAAAGAGGACTGTTCCAATTTCCTGGAGTATGAAAGGAAGTGAATTTATTTTCGGATAACCCCCATGTTTATTGGAAAGCTGGCACGCTATCTCAGCCTGATCGTTGTAGGTCACGACACAGCACTCCAATTCCTGCGCTATCAACTGTTGAAGTGTTGATGTCCGGTAGCGAGTGTTGATTCGAGCAAACATTTTCGAGATAAACTGGTGTTGCAACGAGGATTTGACAAGGGTGATTTTCGTCTTTTCTTGTTAAGACGAGTGATGGTTTCCTGTTAGAGTACGTGCATTGGAAAACAGGGGATTCTTTGTGCCTTGTTTACATGGGAACATTAACTTTAATTGGGGTATGCTTAGATTTCTATAGGTGTTTCTTCAATGTTTGGGTTCTAAAACCGCTTTGATGTTACTATCGAGGTGTATTTATAATAAAATATGCAATTTTGACAGTCTTATCTGAATGTTTTTCTCTTGATAGAAGGAATACAGTGATCTATTGAGGCAGACAATGATATTTTTGATGTACTATGAAAATATTAAAGTTCATTTTTAGTAGAATTTATAACATTGAATAGGGCGGACTTATATAAATGAATGCATCCATATATATTTTTATATGCAATCCACATATTTCGATTTTAATTTTCATTAAATGATTTTTAATGAAAATGTTTTGAACTAGTTATGATAACTTTGAATTTTGTCAAAATTCATAAAGAACTTTTAAGAAAATAAAATAAGAAAAATGTTTCTGAAAATCATTTGACATATGGTCCTTTAAACCTTCTCATAACAATTTATATATTATTGTATTTAGACTTCAAAATATTTAAACCTTATCTTCGTATATAGATTACGAAATATTTCACTTTAAGGTTTTTATTTTCAAAATTTCATTATTATTTATCTAGAAAATATATGGGATACCTTTCAAGCATAAATCAAATTTTGTAAAACTCAATAGATAAGAAATAAGTAAACCAATTTTATGTCGAAAAAATTAAATCACGATTTCGGGAGCAGAAAAGTTCAATTTCTATCCAAGATTATCCTTTAAGATAAGAAATGTTTTATCGTTGCAAGAAATTTCATTACATGAATTATATTTTCTTTTGGCATTAAAACGGCTTAACTAGAGATATATTCAATCCAAATGAAATGAATTTTCTGTCATTTTAATACAAAGTGCACATGAATAAAGACGAGGTATTGCATTTTCAAAAGAATTGAATTAAGTGCCATTCGACTAGTTTTAAATGGAATTTCTCTCAAAGCAGGCAGAAACTCCTTTCAATTTCGACGAATGAAAAATTAAACTTGGAAGCGAAATTCGGGAAGTCTTATTATGGCTTGTTGAAACTTTCACTAGGAAGATTTTTTAATCATTAAGTGTAGAATGGATACAAATAAATTTTCTCCACAACGGACAGCTAAATCTTTTGAATCATGTACAGCAGACATTTGTTGAGTCCTCTCTGGAACATTTGTTGTGTTTTGATTATTTAATTAGTTGTTCTTAGAAAGGAGCTGCCATGTGAAAATGTTGATACCACAGAATACTGTTCAATGTTCAAAAGAATGATAATGTAATTTGACTTCAAATTACCTTTGTTTTAGCCAACAAATAGGATCAGCTGTCTACTCGGTAGTTAGTGGTTTCAGTTGAGATTTTGGCGAACTGAATTTGAAAGGTAGCCATTTTTACAAGATCTTAGAATTCCGTAATTGAATTTTTGCTTGTTAAATAAATAATGCAACAACACTTGCATTGAATTTGTTTTAAAATGTGAGGAATGTATTATTAATGTTAGCAAATTTAAATTACAATGTTCTACCTTTTTTTTTCTGGAATTAAATCCACTTGTAACTTGTTAGAGCTTCAAAAGCATCAGTAATTGAAATAACTTGTTGTGATAGAAAGATAAAAATTTACCCAATGAAATCTTTTACAACAGAGATTATGGAAACTATTATTAAAATATGTTTTATTTCCAAATATCTATTTTTCAAACAAAAATGAATTATTTATGGAAAGAATCAATTGCATCCTTTGGATTTGATTGAAAAATGAAATAAAAGATTTCACTTATAAATTATGCAAGTGGTAAAGTTAAATGGGATCATGTTAAAAAATTCTGATTCTCTTCCATTTATGAATAATAGATTACATTAAAAATTCTACAAATTTCTTTTATGCTGAATAATTTTATGCAATGCTGAAACTATTTTTGAATATTCAGTAGTTTTTCTATTGTGTCCTGAAATATGTCATTTAAATTTTTAATGCGTATAATAAATTTTTTTTTTTTACCATGAAGTTTTTATCATGATGCATATAATATTTCATTTTCATTTTTTTTTGTCATTAATATGAAATCGCCTACAGCCTAAAAAATCTCTTTCAATTTCATTTTTCTACTTTAAAAAGTAGAAATATTTGATGATATTAATAAAATATATAAATAATATTTGATTATATTAATAATCTTTTTAAAGAATATTCCTTTTCATTAAATCTGTTCGTAAAAACGTTTTTTTTACAATGATGACGAATTTGATTTCCATCTTAATTTAATTTTTTGTATGAATGAAAATTGAGGATTTTTCTTTTTGCTGGAAATTTAATGTAAAATTAAATAATTAACGTAAATATTAAATTAATTAAATTGCTAATTAAAATTATTGTAAGTATGAATGATGAAGATTTCTGAGAAAAGAAAACGAATGCATTCGTAGGTTTTTAAAATGATATATTTCATATCTCGGTTTATTTTTGAAAGCAATCATTACTAAAATAGTTACATTAAAAATTAATAAAATACGAGAATTTCTTTGGAGATTTTTGTTGGATTAAAATGTTTTATTTAATACTTTTAATATTTATTAAAATGCATCCTAATCATTATTTTTTATATTAAAATTAATTTATTTAGCTTTACTTAGTTCTTGAAAATTTCCTTTGTAGGAAATAGTTAATCATATCTAAATATTTATTTTAAATTAAACTATGAAATATCTATTTTTTGCAGTTTAATATTTTGAAATGCAGCCAAAAGCCTAAGAGTTCTTAGAAAAATAGTTAATAAATTGTCAAGTGATCTGTTCCACGTAAAACATTTATTTGTTTGGAAAATATTTTCTTAGAAAACATCAGCTTTTGACATATCTTTTTCTAGAAATAAATCATAGCACAAATTTGGGATGGTCATATGTAAATCATCGCATGGATGTGTGATTACTCATATTGCTAAATAACAGTTTGATGACTCATTGGTATAGTATTGCTTTCCTAACTTTTCCTGCTTAAAGATCAATTTCATTTTTCGTGATAAGATTTTCTGTTTCGCCCACATTAAATCTAAAGTTAGGAAAGAAAATATGAGCTACTTTTTTCATTTATAATGTATGGTATATTTACTTACTATATTGCATTAGTTAATACCATTAATTAAAAGTTCAGATTCAGTTGTGAGTACATTTTTGTGAGTACAAATTTGAGTATGAATTGTGAGTACAAATTTCTGGAATAAATTCACTGGTTGCTGTTTCGAAATATCGAATTAATTCTTTTATTCCCCGCAACCATAGCTTGATTGGTTGCTAAGTCCGCGAAAGATGAGTTGTAGTTGCTTCTGAAGAAGAGGATGTCCTCTTTGTTTAACTAAATAAGTGTATTCTCTTAGAAATATGGGAGAACTACTTTAGCTGGATTCCAGCGTAGGCGTCTTTCTAGTTTTATTTATATGAAACAAAACCTTGGTTAATTTTACTGAAGAAGACTTTAGGAGAGATATCTACTTTCAAAGCAGATACTGATGACACATAGGTAGCCGTAGTAAAATTTTCAAGAGATTAGAGAATCTACTGCTCTAATTGTTTGCTCTTCTCTCCACTCAGAAAAAACCTTCATTATGTTATCTCCACTTAGAAAAAAATACTACTACATTGACTTTTGAATTTGAATTCAAATAACTTGTAAGATTCCTTAATTCTGGTGTATTTTCAATAACTTTTTCTAATGATGTTTCTTTAGATTAAGATAAAAATATATTCTTCATTTTAATATCATTGAATATATTTTTTATTTTGTATAATTTCAATGCTTTTTATTTTCCACTTTATACATAAATTTAATCTAACTGAAATTCAAGTATTAAAAACTGCCTAGGATTTTTAAATTGTAAACTAAATTTAAAAATTTCAAATTTAACGTTTACAAATGCAATTTTCATTTTAACATCAGAATTGAATATATATATATATATATTGTATATTTTTAATGCTTTTTTATTTTCCTTTACATACATAAATTTAGTCTTACTGAAATTAAAATTGAAATTTAAACTAAATTTAAAAATTTCAAATTAAGGTGATAGTTAAAGGGATATAATTCTCATAATTTATTTGAAATAATGCAACTTAAATCGAAATTCTCTCTACATTCAATCAAAATTCTCAAAACATTTATTTCAAAAAATGTGCCATTAATGTAGCCAATTTTGTAGTTTTATGTAAGGATGTTCTAACGTTGAACCAAAAGTAATTAATTTTTTATTTGTGCAGACTGCTTTAATTAAATTACCTATAAAACTATTTAGAAAAGTGTTACAAATTTATCATCCAAATAGATGTATATAATTAGAGAAATGGATATGAAATTTTTAAAGAGAAATCTATGGGAAGAAAATGACTTATATTAATCAGTTTCTTCATCATTTGATATAATAGATAAATATTATTTTACAATTACTTTGACGTTGTAAGGATTCTATGATATTGTTATGAAGATTACAACAACAATAAATAAACCTTTTACAATATTCTGTAATAAAGAAAGTCTTCCTTGTTATTGATTAGAAAATCATGGGAAAAATCTAATTGATATTTAAAGTACATTATGCAGGTACAATTAATTAAGGAATTGTCTGGTATAACAATATTTATCTGTGAATCCATTTTTTACATCTAAATAAATCACGATGCACCAAATACATTTCTACACTTTTATATCCAAACTTTTAGCATTTGAATACAAGGCAAAGTCAGTATACACTGAAATAAGTGTAGCAAATTAGTTATAAATTTTAAAAGAAAAAAATTTTTTATCTATGAGAATAAATATTCGAATGGGGAGTATATGCCAAATCTAAATGAGTATACAGCAAATGAAAAAAAAGAAAGATACTTTTCCTATGTTAGTGTCCCATACGAAATAATCCATTAGAAGTTTGTAGTTAACAAAAATATGACGTATTCATTATTTTTTTTTAACATTTAGATATTTTAACATTCTAAAATTATGTAATGTATTTTTGAATTTCCTCCCACTGCATTTCTTACAACATTTTAATTCGATATTAAAATAACTGATTTTTGTAGATATTGTCAGATGTTATTTATATGGAATATAACAGATGTTAAAAAAGAGTTATGTTTCTTACTGTATCGTATTTACATTGAAATAATTGAATACGATTATTTAAAGAAACTGAAACTGAATATGGGAATATGACATCCACATCAAATACAAAACATAAATGTTGCCATTGACGACAATGAATAACTGCATGAATACAAAATAACTCCACAATCTAGCTGATAACTTCAGATTATACAATTTTCCCTTGACCCTGTATAGGGAACAAATCTTTCTGACTACATGCAAATGTGGCGAAACGTAACATTGGCCAGGTGCTCACTTTCCACCTTGCAATCTTTCTATGGCTGGTTCTGTTATCTACATGCTTTAATAACATGTGACACAATGAAATATTTTACGCATATCTAGAATTCCATTTTAATAGAGTCCATCTGGCCATCTTCTATTATAAATTGGTTTTGACAGTTTAAGGCTAGAAATGTTAAAATTAAGCCCTCAACATTATTTCTACCTCTCGAATAATTTGAAATAGACTACCGAATGCGTATTCCAGTTTGCAGTTATAGACCTTACTTGGGCAAGCAGCTATGATTGTTGAATTCGCGGTAATTCCGGTTGAAAATGAGAGTAATGTATAAATTCCAGAATGTTCGCTGCCTTTCTCCAACCTTTCTGGCCGTCTATCCTTAATTTCCTGTGCGATGGCCTTCCCTTCCCAATAATCTAATTGATTAATTGTTTCCTGGCTTAGGAGGGGAGCTTTCTCATACTTCAGGCTTCTACTGGAGAATAGTTTAAACTGTAATTAACAGAACTCCCCTACCAAACTCAATGGAAGCACTTTCTTGAGTGTCGGGCTTGACACTGGACTTATCAAATTGATGAGTTCCTCAATTTTAAAGTTAAGAGTATTCCAATGAAGTGTTGCTTTTCGATCACCCAAACATAATCAAACATATTTTAAATAACTAAATGATTTTTGGTAGATTAATGATTATTGCATACACAAAATGGGATTTGAAACTTTCTTACACTGAGTTCTTTTTCGTAATTAAACATAATTGGATTTAAATCTTGGTGTTATTTTTCAGTACAAATGAAAAATGAACGTCAACTTTTTTTCACCCAAAATTAAATTACTCAAACTATTAGACTCCACAAAATAAATTTAATTTACATTTAATTTAATTATCCAATGTGCGCATTTAAAGTGATGCTAACTAACAACTAGTTAATATCTCCCTGTAGAGTAATGAAACATTTAATTGGCACTAGTAATTCATTTAATGGATGGCTTTGCTTAAAGAATTGTTTTTTTGGGGAAACATAAGGGGATAATGGTAAGAATTCTCAAATATTTTTGAAGTATTTATCTTGAACTGTATTTATGTAGCAACAAACGAAGTAAAAACAATAATGCATAAATATATTATTCCGAAAGAAATAAAAAGTAAAGAAGATAGTAATTATTACTCATTTAGAAGCCCACGATTTTTAAATTCTATGATCCTCAAAAAGTTTTCCTGTGATTTTTAAAAAAATTGATTTAGAATTATTTAGTTTCATTTGCAGTCAGTGCACTTTTGGTCTTACAGTTTAATTGTTTTATTTTTTTAATAATGGGAACTCGACTTGGCACTCTCTACTGATGTTACAATTACAGCTGTTAAAGATTTGTTGTTATTATTACCAAGATTATCCTACTTGGTAGACAGCAACATAGACCTTCATAGACCAAGTCCATGGACCCGTGTGGTCTCATGGAAAGTGAGAAAGGGGGAGCGCAGCTTCTGTTGTGATGGAACACCCTTAGGTAGAAGTCTGACTTCATCTCCGTGACGCTGAAGAAGGAGGGCAGTGACTTCCGGGAGAGCTTTTTAGGTGAGCTACCCCGCATTTGCAGTTCATGATAAATACTTCAAAAATATTAGAGAATTCTTACCATTTGCATATCATATGAGAGAAAACCTGGAAAACTCCCACTAGGTAGTCCGACTCATGAGGCAAGAGGCTGAACATCCCAAACGCCATCGGATCTCTTCGTTTTTTGAAACAGTATTTACAACAAAACTGCCAGCATATTGAACCTCTGCCCTAATGCTCAACAGCGTTGCCACTGAGCCACGAGTCGGGGTTGTTTCAGATTTAGTTACACCTAATAGAAAAGGTTTTTTTATACATGTTTCTTCCATACGAGTGTGAAACTTGGAAAACACCCAAACAGCCAGACTGAAACATGTATGCCAATCGCTACTTGAAGTGACCTGAAGTCAGGTTGGGGAATGATCCATTTATCCGTTCAACTTCAAAATGTCCTTAAATTTGATCTTTTTCATATAAATAGTTTTTGTGAACATTTCATACAACATTATACCAACAGCTCTAAACATTTCTTTGAAAATAAATCTACCAAATAAAAAGATATTTTAAATGGACAGACGGTGAAAGTTTTCAAAAATGTTCAACTAAATATCCTGTTGAATTATTCCTTCTAAAATTTTCCCCTCGAAATGCTTTGTTTACAGCTTTCGCAACGCCTAAGTGCCATTTATTTCTGCCAAACCTAAATTAATTTCGTTTCCGCTCACCTGCTTACCTTCTATGTATCTGTCGTTATTTTCCAAGTATAATAAACATGCATATTTATCATCCCACGGGAATTTTATCAGTATTTTAAATGCACTTCATCTGAGGCCAGCGCATTCAATATGAGTTTGTTGAAAATATTGAAATTCGATAGGAAGGGCTCGAATAGTTTTTTGCGGAAGGCTTTGTACTTCCCAAGCACAATTTCGAATAAATTGAATTTGTAATGTCCCATGTGGGTTGTTTCATGGTAAGATATTTTATCGACCCGAATCTCTTTGAATCGTGTGAAACGACTGAAATCCTTCTTAATAAATCACTATTCATGAAAGTCTCTGTCTCTGACATTCATGCGTAACCATTTATTAGATTATCTTATACTAATTACCCCTGTCAAAACCACTCCGTTAATAAAGAGAACGCTAAAAAGGGACTCTCAAATTTACTGTATGGGAAAATTTGTTGATTCATAAGTTAGTAGTTTGACTAGATTGAAGAATGTGGGCCGGAATTTCTTTTCTTTCTTTTTTTTAAAGATGCTTAAATGAATTATTTACTATACCTGCTTGTGACTCAAAACGGACTTTTGATTTTTGGATTTCCAAATCCATGTAATATATCCAATTCTTTTATGACATTGTGTAACCAAATATTTATTTTAAGATTTATATCGCTGTAAGAATATTACTATGTATATGAATGGACATTAAAATAATAAAAATCTTTATCTACTTTTTTTGTTGAGGAAAGCAAAAATTTGTAAGTTTGCTCTCTTTTGAACAAAACATTGTACATTTACAAATTTAATTGCTTACTTATAAGAATACTTATTGTGCATTTACAACAACTTACTTATACAAATACTTATTGTACATTTACAAATTTAAGAATTTGTAAATGTAAATTATATCTACTAAAATTATGTATAGACACGTAACAAAAATTTAAAGGAAAAGGATTTTTCTTTTTAATCGATAACATCTTTATGAACCCGACTTGTGGGTCAGTCGCAGCGTTCAGTCACGGAGCTGGTGAGCATTAGGGTAGAAGTTTAATTCACTGGTGGATTTATTGTAGACACTGTTTCAAAAAAACGAGGAGACTCGATGGCATTTCTGATGTTCAACATCTTGCTTCGTTAGCCGGACAACCTGGTGGGAGTTTTCCTGGTTTTCTCCCATACGACGAGCAAATGCGGGGTAGTTATCCCTAAAAGTCCACCCGGATGGTACTGCCCTCTTTCTTCTACGACACGGAGCCAAGTTCGACTTCTACCTACGGGTGCTCCATCACAACAGAAGCTGCCCGCCCCCTTCCCTTCTTCCATGAGGAAACGGATTCATGGACTTGGTCTAGATGATGCTGTCTACCAAGTAGGCTAAGGAGAAAAAAAAAAAGATTTTTATGAATACCACACTACTGTTCTACCAGCTGTTCAGTAAAAAAAAAATAATAATAATAAAAAAAACATTTGTTTAAAAGGCTTTATGGACGATTCGATTAGTTGTTAGATATATGCAACGGAAATCAATTTTGAAAGAAAAAAACTAATAGTGTGTACTTTTTTTTTCCACTTATTTTTTTGATGTTTCGTAAATTAAAATTTTAATTATTAAAGATGAAATTATTTTTATTGTAATTAAAATCCTTTGAAATAATTTTTATTGTAATTAATTACCTTCACCCACAATTGCACTGCTGTTTACCAATATTGTTAAGTTTGACTTGGTTGCTTGTTCGAATTTATTTTTAATAGCTAGAAATTTGAAAAAAAAAAAAAAACTCATTTCATGATTTCTTATTTTGTCGATTTCCCTTCTGAATATTTATATTTTGAATGATATAAGGTTAGCTTTTCTACAACAAGATTTCAGAATAAAAAATTCTACTGATATTTAATAATTCAGTAAAAAATTTCCACCTAATACAATCAAAAAACATTTAGCAGAGTATATTTTCACCATAACGATTGACAATGACTTGCAAGATTATTTTCTTTATCTCTTATAAATCCTTGCTATTGATGATCCTTGCTGATTATTACTATCGTTTTCATCAATTTTTTGAGTTTAAATGATCCATTTTCTTTTATTGTTGTTGGGAGTCTTAAAACCATAAGTAATTGAGATAAAATTTTTTATTTGTTCTGTGTTTCTTAAAGAATGGTGTCTTCTTTTTGCATGATTTAACATCTTGAAATAAGGTTTTGATTGAAAATGGAACACAGTCCCATTTCGATTATTTAACTGTTTTCTTCGACAAAATTGTGGTAGATGACAGAATCATAGGAGAACAGCAAAGGTCAACCCAGTTTTGGAGTTTTTGTGCTGTTTAAAAGACCCCCAAATATCCTCATCTTAATAACAACATAATTTTATAACTTCATCTATATAATTTTACCCATTTAATACCATTTCGGTGTCTCTAAGAAGGACTTTTTAGCAAAAATAACTAAAACAGTCGTTTGGAGCTTTGCAATATTCCTCCCGAATGAACCGTTGCAGTACTTTATTGAGCTGGAAACATAAATGAGCTGCATGGAATGGGCTGAGTGCAAAAGCTACTTGCGAGTGGTTAAGGTCAGATCGACTTCTTAAGAAGGAAAACTGCTCGAAAATGAAACATTTAATGTATGTAACATTTTTGTATGAAACAGGCTCTATCATACCTTTTATAAGAATCAGTTAAAACTACTAATTGTTTGTAATATTGATTACATGTTTAATTTATCCTTCAATCAAAGACATTTTTCATTATCTTTCAAAATATTTTTGTTAGAATTTCATTACAGAGTGCCTGCAGGGAACTGGAAATCTGCATTCAACAAGGATGGCAACTGTTAATTTTTTATGATATTGCATGCATATTTGATTTATCCTTCAATCAAAGACATTTTTCGTTATCTTGATAAATGTTTTTGTTAGAATTTCAATACAGAGTTCAATACAGAAGTCTGCAAGATAAGCAATATTTTTATTCAACACAGATGCAGTGTTTAAAAAAAAAAAAAAAAAAAAAAACTCAGACTGTAGTATTTATTTACGAAAAAGATGATAAAAATGTTTGATTGCATAAACACAGAGATTACTTTTCTTATTCGATGGCAAACTATAGAGAAATTTAGTTAGTATCAAGACCGATTTTATATTTCACTTTACTATCAATATCTTTCTAATAAATTATTTATTTGTAGCAACCTTTGATGTTTCAATACCTTAGTAGGAAGCTTCTTTGGTTTTGTTTCACGACTAACAAATTTCGTCTCAATACTCCATTAAGACTTTTCCTTTGACAATTCAAAACTGACAAAAAATTCTAGAGAGTGAAAAATCAAAAATTTTGAATGTATAAATTTTTTTTTCTGATAATAAATTCCAATTTCTTTCATCATGAAAAGAAATAAATTTATTTCATTTGTTATTATGAATGAATTCATTTCATTTCATTTATTAATTTATTTTATTTATTTCAATTCCTTCCATTCTCTCATTGTTGTCCAATTTCTTTCATCTTCATTCTTCAGTCATTGTAAATATTTATATTTAAGATTAAACTTTTGAATTCATTGTTATACAAATTTCTGGTAACTGTGATGTTTTTTTATTCGAAAAGGGATTTGTTATTATGTTTCTGCGCAGAGGCAAAGATTGTTTTTGAGTTCTTTCCAGATAAAGTGTCCTCCATTTGTGTGTCACATGGAGAAAAACCAGAAAACTACTGCCACATAATCCTATTGGATACAGTGCACTCTTGCCATTGAATCGAATCAATTTGAAAAGCACTGCTCTCCACAAGTGGAAATTGATCTGTTAGCAACACACAATATCGGGAGTAGAGCTCACATAATGTTATTACGTTTTATTTAAAAAAATAACAATTATGATTGCCCCATGTTAAATCTATTTGTGCATTTGAAAATTTTTTTTG
Organism: Caerostris extrusa; assembly: GCA_021605095.1. NCBI lineage: Eukaryota > Metazoa > Arthropoda > Arachnida > Araneae > Araneidae > Caerostris > Caerostris extrusa. The sequence goes on along the minus strand of BPLR01013299.1, from coordinate 7,220 downwards.
CAGAATTGACACTTTAATTTCAACGAAATAATCATTAAAAAGTAGAAATACGTCAAAACTGTTCGCAAGGTCCAAATACTCTTTAAATCATTTCAAATCAAGGAAATATCCAAGGCTATTCTCAGGAGCAAAGGATATTAAAAATCTTTCTATTCGTAAAGTTTGTCCTGAAGTCCCAAATGAATCTTTTTTAAGAGCTTTTAGTAACTGCTGTTGCATGATATATGGCAAGTCAATTAGGAAAAATTAAGGACGTACGAGCCAATTTTTATTAAAACACCAAACATTGTTACATTTTTTACACCAAACTTATTTGATTAATAGATGAAACCTTCATACGTAGGTAGAATCGTTAAAAAAATGTTTAATATTATTTTAATTGAATATGTGCATTTATTAGTCATATATCAACCAGTCAACTAAGGGTAATTTTTCCCTGTGTAGAATGGTAAGATAAATTTACTGTTATACCTTTATGATTGGAAAATGAAAGAAAGCTTGAAGTTAAAAGCTGTGTACATAATACGATAATTTTAAACAAAAAAATTAAGGAATAGAACTCACTATAATAACTATTATCAAAAAAAGTGTTTTCTATTTAAGAATTAACATTAAAAATCAACAACAGAAAAGAAAATTTTCAGTTGATAAAAGAGGATATTTAATTAAATATATTTAAAATGATTTATTTTAAAAGAAATAAATATAACTGACACATATATAAATAGTTTTAATTTTTTAAGTAACTATTTGATCATACCATTAGTACATCTAGTGGTTCCTTATATGCCAAAGCATGATAAGAGTCTCTAGGTGAAATTTGAACATTTTGTGAAATTAATACTTTTAAATTAATAATTAATATTTTTTGAATTAAAATAGCAGATAAAAATATATTGAAACACAAATTGAAGATCACTAAAAGGAACTGAACAAATTTAATTATTTTTTAATAGGGCAAAGGATGTTCTAGCACCTTTAAACTGAACACAGCCTTCCTTTTATTTTCATATTGATTTTCAGTTAAAAACAAAAAATCGAAATTACAATTCTAATTTGCAGACATAAATAAAATTATGAAAATTTTGCAATATTTATGTTGATTTCCCCATGACCCTTTTTGATAATGATTCGAGAATTATTTACAGCAGTAGTTCTCAAACTGTAGGACGTGACCCCTAAGGGTATGTTAAAAAAAATGGGTGCAATGTACTTCCTACTAATCAAAATTTGATCACCCTAATAAATTAAAGAAAGTAAAATATAAAAAATTTTGTTGGAAGTTTAATTATTATGCATTGAAAAATTACCAATAAATGAACTTTTAGTTGTTAAGGAATTTCAGATTTTAAACCTTAAAATATTCCAGCTTTCAGTACTATTTAAAAAACTAAAGTTAATTGTAAGCGAATGAATTAAACTACATGGAATTCTTCGAAGCAATTGTTTATTACTTATAAATACAATGCAATATATATTTTTTACTAGTTAAGTTAATCTAAGTTTATATTAATGTTCATTGTAGCATGGCAAGATTTTTTCCATAGTTTTTAGAAAAAGTCCTGGCCAATACTAGATAATCATTCTCAAGACACATTTTGGATATTTAAAGAAGATTATATTTTAAGAAAGTCCTTTTTCCATTCCATCATTACTTGTAAAAAGTACAGAAAAATGTCAGGACTGCAAAGTAAGAGAACAAGTGAAGTCATTTCTTTGATTGAATGGCTGTCATTTCTTTGATATGAAACTACACTATCCCTGTATATTTCTTAAAACTGGGAGAGATATAAATGATTTCTTTAGTATACAAAAAACTAGATACGCCACCATTTTCAATTCTAACGATTCTTATGAGATGAGACTTGCTAACAAATCAACTGTGAAACTTTCATGTGCAAAACATTGCCGTCATTAGGAACCACAGCAATATACTTTTGCTGCTATGTTTTTTTTATCTGGCAACTATCAAATCCCGTAAAAATCAAATTATTAACATAAAAATTTTCTAATTATAAATGACATGAAATGTAATTTTTAAGACGAGCGTCTCATATCACTCACGACCGATAGCGTTAAAAGATTTGATTATTTTTGCAACAAAAAACAAATATTTGTAATTAGTTATTGTTACATTTCATTAAAAATTATTAGCTAACTATACATAATAATATTTTTGTTATTTTAATTTTATGTTAAAAAAAAAATTGCTATGGTATTTCGTATAATGCTAAAACAAAATAAATTGAAAAACCACTCTGATACTAAATGATGAAAAAAAATTCTATAGTGTGCAACAAAATTGCTACTAAAGGCAACAAAATTAAGAACCATCACTTCAATGTGCGATGTTTCAATGAAGGTCTAACAAAGGAAAACTGTCTAATGTTTGAATTACATCAGAGTAGAATAAAGAAAATACCTATGCAGCCAGACTGAAGATAACAATGAAAGCTCATATCAATTTCAAATCTTAAGCTACAAGAATGCTTGAATAGCGAGATGCCACGTTTCTTCCATTAGCAACTGGATATAACTCCCAAGACGAGCTAAAAGTCATTAATCAAATAACCAAATTTGTGAAAAGTAAAATAAGGCGAAGAATTGAATACTGCTAACATCTTTCTTAAAGTTCAGACCAGAAAAACTTTATCGGAAATAAAGTTTGTTTGGGAACACTGATTGGACTTCTTATTTTTTCAAGGATAACAATGTTTTCGGACATGGCAGTTCCACAGTTCATTCATTAACATGCTTCTCATTTGTAAGGGGATGTCAGAATGGGAAAAGCAAAAGTGCATGACTTGTTTTTTGTATGTTAGGAACTCATTGATATTCATTGCCAGTTTTAGGAAATATACAGTGATAGTGCAATTTAATATCAAGGAAAGTGGCTGCCATTCAGCATGAGTGGTGAAACACCCACGAGAAAATTTAAGCGAGATGATGGGTTCTCTTTCTGTAAAGTACAGGTCTTTTACTGTAGGATTTTCATGGCACAGCTAAATAAAAAATAAGATTTTCAGGAACGATTATCTTCTTTAAATGTTCAAATGCATCTTAAGAATAATTACTGAGTGTTAATCAGGGATTTTTCTAAAAGAATGTACAGAACAATTCATGCAATGCAAAAATAAATATTAATGTATACTTAATGATTTCTAGAAAAACAAATATTGTATTTTTACAATAAATTATTGATTCGAAATATTCCATGTTGTTTAATTTATTCGCATGCGATTAAATGTAGTTGTTCAGTTCGTACTGGAAATCTTGAAACCTGAAATGACATTTTAGGATGATAAAGACAGCTTTTTAACTTAAAACAATATTTTTTAACAAAAACAATAACTTGTAAGCAATAAACTTTTAGAGTCATTTATTCTTCATTTCTCATTATATGCAGTCATGTCATTTATATACAGTAATCGGATTTAGTAATTTGAATTATATACAGTTGATCTGAATCAGTTTTTGTAACTAAAGGAGAACTAAAGGATGACTGAAATAAACTAAATGTATTCTTTTCAGAGAACATCTGTTCACGTACATTGAAACGATACTTTAGTGCATGCATGTAAAAATTTCCGTTATTTTATTGAAGATCTCGCATGGCTCAGATTGAAACGGGGAGGAAGCAACGCTCCCAAGATCACACAAGTAATTCTTTGAATGCAAATGGAGCCAGACAGTAAAAGGCTCAGAAGAAGAATCACCGTGGCGGTTTATGGGCTGCGACAGAAACCATATGCTAGCAGGAAACTTGATTTTTAAGCAGACCTTTCAAATATCACTTGCATCTGGTAGAAAAGGCTAGATGTCTTTCTCATGCACGAACTGAAAGTTAAACGTTTATTAATCGTATGTAAATTTTTGGTGCTTTGGGTTCTGCATTTGAATTCCGAAGCAGAAAAAAATGCTGCCAATATTTCATGACTTTCATACACAGCAAAGAGACCTTGTATGTCTTTCGTGTATTTTTTGGAGAATTCAACCCTTCTAGTTATTTTTTGTTCGTTTTTCAGATACTGACGCGAATCCTGATTTGAAACCAACATGTATAAAATTTTTATTAAAAAAAGTACGTATTTTTTTTCACTGGAAATGAATATAGTTTGAAGTCTCGCGATTTGGTGAAAGTTCCATCTTCTCGTTTTGTCTTTTTGCATGGTTTTATTTAAAGAAAAGCAAGGCGTTTAAAGCGTGTTCGTTCTGTGATTGAAAATATACAGAAGTTAATATTTTATGGTGTAAACAGAATTCAAATTGATCATATTTATATAATGCATTTGCACTATTTGAGTTTTAAGAAATATGCTTTATGTAATTTTTATCTTTGATTATATAACATGCAGTTAAACACAGATTTCTGAAACATTATGAAAAAAAAAGAGAAACACAACAACAACAACAAAAAGACCTATGTTTTTAAATTTATATTTATTTGAAGTGATTGAATATTTGCAAAACATTTAATCATAATGTTAAGAATTAAGCAACGCAACAACAGCGACAAAAAGGATAGGCGTTTCTGTTTTGAAAATATATAAAATGGAAATATGTAAAAAATAGTGTCAATGTGATCAGCTTCGTTGTGAATTTTGAAAACTTAACAGCTGAACATGCACGACAGTGATGTGCTCCTATGATGAAAATTATGGTGTTTATTAACTCCAGTTGGCTCCAAAGCCATTTAAGCTGCGTTAAGCAATTCGAAGACACTGAAAGGCTGCAAGGGTTGAGTTAAGTGCAGCAATTTGCCTATTCGTGTAATCGTATTTTTTTTCTTGATTGTTCCACTTGGAAACCACTGCATATAAGAGAGAGTAGATAACTGTGTTTTTGATAATAAGGTTTGTTGGTGAGAAAATCTATTTATATAACAGGCACAACCGCTATCTTTCGTCACTTAAATGAGCTACATTTTATGGATACTCATCAAAACCGATGGAATACAAATTTCTTCAGAAAATGCCGCATTTGATGGCGCTAGAAGTTTCAGAACGAAACGAGCGCTCAAAATTAACAGTGTGATAGGGCCTGGGTTATTCTGTTGGGTTGATTTCATAACGTAAACAATATGAATACTCATGCTAATAATGCAAATGGCTTAAGCTATGAAATAATTAGAAGCAGGTTTATTGCTATCGAGAGAAAATTCAAATAATACGAATTTATTTCTTCATAATTCTGAAGTTTAGAGAATACCTAAAGTACTGACTCGAAGGAATAAAAACTCTGTTATTAGTAGAGATACCCAAATTATAGATTGATTTACAGTTTGGTAACATGTCATGCTTACTGTTCAATAGCAAATCTATTCCATATCATGATCAATATTCTGACAAATTATTAAAAGTTTTTGAAGTTCTTGAACACTCAACTTTTCGCCTACGAAATCCTGAAAGACGAAGTAAAACCTTGAACAGGGACAGGCCATTAATAACAGTTATAGATTGACTGAGACAACGTTAAGCACAACCTCTTAGAATTTATTAGAGTATTATTGATAAACGCATTAGAGCAACATTAAAGAAAGCAATCCCATAAATCATGTGCGGCAACACAAGTGCTGCAAGTCTAAGACCGTATTTGGAGGGATTTTTATGACCCTTTAGATAACTATCTGATTTGAAATTTTCTGAGGATTTTAAATTGAGAGTATAAAACTTGAAATGTAAATTTGCAAGTTTTACAGAATTTAAAAAATATATAAATAAGCCTTTTCCTGGGAATGTAATGCTAAATTTTCCTGCTCGCTTTTATTTTCAATTGTGATTGATGCATATTTATCCATCATCTAAGGCAGATTATTTTGCAGTAATGCATAAAATGTAATGCTTTTCACATTTCAACTGATTTATTCATGATACTTTTCGGTGCATACAAAATTTTCTCGGATGTTTATTTCGAATGCCAATTGCCATAGCATTCATGCAGCAAATTTGGAAATTATAAAGGGTAACGAAATATCCGCTACATTCTAATAAGAAAAAGGTATGCTTTCTGGAGGTGGTAAACATGACAAAACATTTCAATGACATGCAGAAAGCAAAGAGTTAGTCTATTTTAAATAGCCGTTTGAAACTTAGCTATAATGGAGCCTTAAGGGTTTCGACTGCGGTCGGCAATGTGGGGGGAATTGTTTGTCTTATTCAAATATTCCTTTTAACTAATTCAATTCCAATTAACTTTCAATTTAACAAACTGATTTTTCAATTAACGTCAGTTTAACTAATTCAATTCCTAATTAACCTTCAATTAGGGAAACGATTAGACCACCAAAAATAATGGCATTTTGATCGATGAGTAAATTCGAATTCTCAAAACTTGATTTTTCTCTCATAAATTTGAAACCGTCATCTGCAGAAATCTCAAGAAATTTTTGTGAAACTTTTAATCTTTTGTTTTAAAGAAAAATCTAAAATTTTGACTTTAAATTAATGGAAACAAAGGTAATTTTATTTACAACTGTTTTTAGTGTTGAAATGAGACGAAATTTTGTAAACATTCATGTTACTTTCATATAAGATTGCTTATGTTTATATGTTTTAATATTTTTCTTAGACTTTTGATCATTTTCTAATCATTGGCATAGATCATTTTAAAGATCATCATATGCAGTGTGCAAAGTAAATTCAAATTGTACAATATACTTTTTATAAAGTGTTGACACCTTGGTAAATTTGTATTAAAATTTCCGTGAAAGAAATATTATTTTTTAAAAAGTATGGCAAATTGTTTGGGTATTTTCTTGTTTTTATGTAATAGTTTATCAAAAATCAACAAAAAGATATTCAGTAGGTACTTAAAATGATAACAATGGATATTGTACTCGAAAAACAACCTGGTTCATTATCAATATTGAAACGAACCCAGCTTTGTCTTTGTTGTTCAGCTAGCAGTACTTAACTGTTTGATAACAATAAAGCGATTGTCATAAAGCATCCCATGCAGAATTCGTTGGTCATTTGGATATTCATTCTTTTGTCGCATTTATGAATATATTGTTTAAAATTTATTCTTTTCAGAAATGTATCTGGTTGTCCGGAAAGTTCCTTAGTTTCAGGTTTTAAAGGAAATTGAAACGCAGTACATTTACAATTTGGTATGCATTTATTAAATTATCTCGTTGTTCGGTAAAAAGCTCATAATACATGATTTCTTTCCAATTCCACCAGACACTTCTTAGGATGAAAGCCTGCTTTTAGGGTGGCTAA
>BPLR01013298.1:0-28296 GCA_021605095.1 Caerostris extrusa | reverse complement strand
TCATGACCAGAGACCTGAGGCCCCACAGCCCTAGCTGCTCAACCAAGGCAGCCATAAAAATAGGAACCTGCTAATATTTTTAACAACTATATTCCTGAGCAATAACTTGCATGGCTTTGACAACACATGATAACCCAGCCATAAACAATAATAATACTTCCTGCTAATTAGTCATTCTTTATCTCATTTTCTAAGTGCTTCTAAAACCCACTTACAAGTTTCTAGAGTAAATGTTACCATGATATCACAAGCATAAATAAAAAGTAAGCTGAAAATCATGATGCAATAAGAGCTTATCACAAACCTTCCTTCCTTAGAGTCATTCAAACCATAGAGTTATAATCAAAAAGCAATTTAAATTGGTTCCTGTCACTCTATAATAAATAGCATTCAAACCAAACAAAAAAAATCATTACAGATTTTCCCTGCAAAAGTTTTACTAAGAGGAATATCAATATTTAAATTTAATGAAAATACTTCAAAGAAAGATAACTGGAATATGAAATATATTTAAATCATAGACTTTCGTTTATAACCCCAGTGAAAGAAATATATCAATATACTCATATTAAATCAAAACAGTTTATATATCACTAAGTGCTGACAATAAGTAAACCATAGCTTAGGTGAAAAACATTTCCGAATACTTAATAATGAATAGTCAAAACTTTCGATATAATACCTGTCAGGCAAAAGATAGAACATCATTAAATATTAATACGCTTTTGCTTACTTAAAAGAAAAACAATTTCCAAACAGAGTTAGAGCTACACATAAGATTTTACTAAATAGGAATTATTATTTTCCAATCCTTCTTGATTTCCATAATCAGTATATGTATTTTTGAATCAAATCAGAAAAAAAAAAAAATTCTTAGTTAGTTTTTCAGGTAAACAGAAAAACCTAGATTCTGAAATGCAAAGATAATCTAGTAAAAAGTTCAAACATATATATTATAACAAAAAATCTAATGAAAGATCCTTTTTTGATTTTCAGATGAAAATTGTAATCAAAATACTCTTACCACAAAAATTTGTAATGCCTTTTTGAATATGGTGGCATGATAAGACGTGCTTTTATAATTTATTAAGGAATATTTGGAAAATTCATCAGCCTTTGTTTTTGAAAATTTACTTATTGTGGAAAGTAAAATCTTCATCAGCTTTATTAATCAATGTGAAAACAGAAAGTATATAGCTGAACCTCTTCGATAAATCTATGTATTTTGATTTAACATCTGACAATCAACCATAAAAAAAATATTGCAATTTAAATTCTCTAATTTAAAAGTACCCTTAAGTAGCTCAGCCCGTTCAACCCGCCAATTTTTCGTGTTTTCTCGTACTGTTGGTTTTGCTCCATCAGCATTATGACAGATTTCCTCTGCCCTTCTAGGCGCTGGACCACTTCTTCAAATCGAAAGGAATTTGAAGAGATTAAAAACACACACAATTATTTTCTCATGAATGGCCATTAAAATATTGGAAAAATTTCTCATATCCAAAAAGAAATTTAAAAGAAAATTGTTACAAGAAACCATTCACATATTAATATATTAAAATGAAGAAAATCGAATGTCTATTTTGAAAAGTAAATTGCACTAACACATCAATGAATGAAAATTCATTATTCCCGTCTGTTACACATAAATCACTAAGCTTTTTATATTTGGGTTCACATAAAGTAATTCCAGGTTTCATAATGTATTTAAATGCTTAAATGTGAAATTACTTTTTCTGCAAACACATTAGATATGATCTAATTAAGTTAAACTAAAAAAAGAGGAATTAATTTTTTTAGCTAACAAAATCTAACAACAAAAATTCTTCAAAAACTTTTCTTCACAATTATGCTAAATTAAATTTACTTTCGTAAACTACCCTGATTAATTCAGATCAACAAGTTTATGGAAATCAGATGCTAAACATGGATTTTGAGATGTATATGAATATGTGATATATAATACATGAATATAGTTATTGTTTTCTAGCAATTTTTCCCATTCTAAGTCAGCTTTACATAAAACAACTAACCTCCATTTGACTGGATTTTTTTTCCTCTTACTTATTCAAGCAAAGTGCATAAAGCGACTATGCACCAAAGAAATGTTTCCGAAAACTAGAGCGATAACTTATAATGTAGTGCATTGGTCACTAGAAGTGTTAAGTGTCTATGTGATTTTCCTTATTAAAAAATTTCCATTGTAACCTTGAGACTTTTGTACATGTAAATTGTGGAGTTGAACATTTAATATTAACTAAAGAACAAGTAATTATATCCACCATTGTGATTGAAGATAGCTCATAAGAAATTTTATTTTGAAACTTTTATTAGAAGAATGCATGTCAATATTTCAAAAGCTATGAAAATTTTACTAAAATTTTCCATATTTATGTGAATGCCATATTTATGTGAATTAGGATTTTCTACCTTATGGTAGTAATCCTAATTCACATAAATACAATGAAATGTAAAAAAAGAGGAATTCTTCAATCTGTTGATGATGAAAATTGACATGTGAGAGATAACATTTAGACATATATTTAAAGGCAAAGAAATAGTTTAGTTATAGTTATGCTTTCTCATTACCTCAAAAATAAACTAAAGGTGTGTTTCATTTTATTTCTATTATCACAATTATTTTTTTTCCCGGTAACATTCAACTTAACTGTTATAACATATTTCTCAGAAATTTATATTTAATGCATAAACAATTATTTGTTGATGGGTTTTAAATGTGTTCTGACTTTAAAAAGTTTGAGGACCACTGATCTAGATTGTATTTCACCCCCTCAGCAGTTCTCTTTCTTAGTATAATTTCAATTACATTCTTCAACTGCTAATTAAACTCGCCACTTTTCTGCTACCATATAAATATTTATTATTTTCAACTCAATTGAACTCTTAACTTGCTGATAGTTGTTAGACGATTTATATTAATTTATTTAATTGGCTTTTTAAAATTTTTATTTTGTATTATCATTATTTATTATTTTGAATAATCTCAATTTTATAATTATTACTCACTCCTGACCATTCTAACATTTTAATTCATCAAGACCATTCTAACATTTTAATTCATCAAACAGAGTAAAAGAGAATTTTTTGTATACTGACACTTTAGACATTTATCTAATGTAGATATAGATAGTGATGGAATTTAAAAAAAAAATTCGTTTCCATTTGCTTTCTTCACGAACTCAGCTTTTTGGTAGAAATTCAACTTTTAGCATTCAAAACTACCATTCTTTGAAAAGAGAACGTGAAATTTGTGGGTAAAGCACAACCTCATTCATGAGAACATAAATTTATCTCAACTTACATTCATCTAGCCAAATATTTTGCACATAAAAAATTTTTTGAACAAGTAATTAGAAATATAACACAACTTAATTATTGCCTCACATTTGTAGCTTTCATAAATGCAATTTATAAAAGAATAAAATTTTTCAATACAACTAAAATGATCTTATTGGAATTATTGATGTTTTGAAAATTAAAGTACAATGCTCAAAATATTTATCAATGACAATTAAAAGTGTACTATTTAAAAATGTAATTAAATCAATATTTTCTTCTATTCAATTTAGTCAAACATCACTTATAGGATTAATACAATTTAAACTAATATATAGCAGTAATAAATGAAAAGAATGGAAAAATATGCTTACATATGTAAACGCGTCGGGTGGGCCGGGCCTGAAAAGACAAAAAAAATCAAAATAAGTTTATCTAATGAGAAAAAGCACTATAGAAATAGCATACAGGATTCATCATTTTATCTTTGTGTAATTAATATACAAGTTGAAAATCCTTCAAAACAAAATACACCAATTCAAAAGAAAAACAAATAAATCTTATGCTTACCGATAGATGGCGCCACCTACAGATGCTACAATTCAAAACCAACATATTTTGTTTGTAAAGGTGACAATTTTTTTTTTTTACAAATAAAATTACAAAATGAAGAATTAAAGTTAAGACCAGAGCTTTTTAAGGTTTACAGAAAGACTATCGAATTAAAATTTAAACTAGATGAAAAGTTAAATTGAATTAAATTAAAAATTAAATAACAATTAACTTAAAAACCAAAATTATTAAGAGTTCGAAGTTGGTTAATTAAAAAACCAAAATTATTAAGAGTTCGAGTTGGTTAATTAGGGTTGCATAAGAAACCCTGCCTTAGAAAATACAAATTTAATACATAAACAAGAAATATATGTCAATGCAAATGGGAATGAAAATGTACTCCACAACTGTCCAGTGAGCACTCCTCTGTGCAGCCAGGTCTGCACTGAAATACTCCCCTTTGGCAAAAGATATGAAATCTGAGTAAGCCATCTGAAATGGAAGAATTTTTTTTTTTAACTTGGAAAACACAATCACTTGAATAAAAAACAGATGCAGATGAGGACTAAAGAACTGCTCCCTAATTCATCAGGTTTTAAAAAGATCATTTTTATAAAAATTAGAAACAATATTTGATGAATTTACAGTAAGACTAGTGACGGATTTAGGTTCAATGGTGTTACTTTTAGGCCCAAGTTAATTTGAAGCCCTATATAATAATAAAATAATATGAATAGTATATATAATTAAATGTGGTTAATTAATATTTTGTGTTATAATGATGAGCAAATAAACGCTACATTTAAGATCTTTTAAGAAAATTTATGAAAAAACTCAAACGTCAATAGATAAAATGCTATATTTAACGTAAATCTTTTTTTTAGTACCTATTTGTTAGGTATTTTAAATTTTACTACTCGCACGATTAATTACTTTAAAAAAATAATTATACCCTTTAAATATTGACATCTTGAGGTTGTCAAAGCAAGAAAAGAAGGATTCAAATTCGACCTTTACAGCTGATAAGAAACAAAATCGATTTCAAATTTTTGCCGACCCTAAAAGTTTGCCGCCTTAGGCCCGGGCTCAGCCCAAATCCGTCACTGAGTTAGACTTGTAATCAATCGAGTCATTAGGGGACATTAATAGAAGTATTAATATGGTTTGGATTGTCGCTCTACGGTCATCTTGTGCACACTTTGGCTAAACGGACCGGGATCTACAGTTTAAAGTAGATTCCGAACCACTACAAACAACCATGGCATCGCCGGGGACTCGAACCCGAAACCTAATAGAAGTATTAGAGCACATACAATTTTTTTAATATTTGCAGTTTGTAATCTTTTGTTTCTTAATGGAATTTATGTGGTTAATTAAATTTGGAAGATTTTTGATGTCATCAGTAAATAAATAATGAAGAAAATTGCATTTTGGAAGAAATTAATATCTTGGATGCTAAACTGCTTGTCTATTGAATTGGGAGCAATTTTCGGGAATTTGGGCTACTATTACAGTTCTGTTCTTTTAGTACCCCTCCCCGATGCTTTTCCCTGCATCTAATTGTATTACATTTTTTATTTCAGCATACAATATTTTCTGCTCATTTCATTTTTTGTAAAGGGGCCTGAATGCCAAGTGGCTACTAGCGCTTGATACCATAGGTTTCTGGGGTGCCATGAATGTTTGTAGTGGTTCGAATCCACTTTAAACCGTAGGTCTCGGTCTAATAGGATCGTAGAGCATTGCGGGGGTACTGTTACTCCGCTGTAGCATATCTTCAGCTACACGCACCTCCTATGCAATGCTAAGTGAGCAACGTCGGTGCAGCAGCGCTTGTCTTAAGGCATCAAAGTCAATTTGTCTAAGTACTTTCCAGCCGCATTAGGAAAAAAACTTTTCGCAAATAAGAAATTTGTGAATTCTGAAGTTTCATAATATAATTATCGGACTCACCGCTCGTATGAGAAATAACTACAAATCTAAAAGGCAAATATGTTAGTCCGAACAACTATATAGACGGCAAAGAAGTGGAAGTTACAAGAAAATATGCAGGACAGGAGAAAAAAAATTGCAAGCCATTGTAAATCGGATCGGATCCACTTTTTGATTCAAAATAATTAAAGAAAATTTGTTTTGAAACTTCCTTTGTCAACAAATGATTTACGATGCGATCAATTCGCAAATATCTATGAAGATTTAATAAATGGAAATCTTTTATAAAATTTTTACAAACAGTACGTGTCTGTTTAAAATGTTTTCTCAAAGACAGATCAGAATTTTCTATAATGAATTTTAAAACTGACAATATCCGAAAAATAAAAATTCGAATCCAAGATTCAACCAATATCCGAAGATTCAGAAAAAAAGATAACATTAGGTTTTATTCTATTTATTCTTCATACAAGAAACCGTTTTATTTATAAGAATAACTAAAATGATTCCTATTAAATATTATATTTCTAATATTGTAATTTATTAACATGCACACACACACACAAAAAAAAACGAATATAATTTGTCATGAAATATATTTAAGAGGTATAATCCTTAGAAAATTAAACGTTTATGTAATAATACATAATATATATATATATATGTAATAATACATAATATATAATACATAATGGCATAGATGAAGAGATCAATGCTTATAAGATGCATATGCATGTAAGCTATGTATAGATCTCTTGATCTATGCAATCAATCGCATCCAACAGATTCCGTTTTTGCAGCCTGCCTAATCATGTTTGTTTTATTTTAAAATATAACTGAGAAATTTTTTAAAAAAGATTTGTTATATATTTCAGAAAAATCGAAACACGGAAGATGATCTAGCTTAAGTTAAATATTCCCACCCTACAAGAAACGTTGTCGCATTCAATAGCCTAAAAGAATGTATCAAAATTTGAAAATTCTAGGCATAAATGAAGAATGAAGCATTCCAAATTCTGCAAGAAACGTTATCGCATACAATACCCCCCAAAAATATATCAAAAGTTTGAATATTCTAGGCATAAAATGAAAAAGGATTTCAAATTTTACAAGAATCACTACTGCGTTCAATAGCCAAGAGAATATATCAGAGTTTGAAAATTCTAGGCATAAAGGAAGAATGTAGTATTCCAAATACAATAAGAAGCACTATGCAGCTCAATAGGTATGGGAAAGTGCCACAAAAGAAACTTTAAGCAGAAAGAATTTATCAATGCACTACGAGTACTTATAAACACTGGATATACAAATGTTTAAAATTCCAAGCCAAAAACGTGAAAAGAGCTTCAAAAACCATACTAAAAAGACTTCAAAGCAAAAGCCAAATTATCCAGAAAATTCCTGAGGATTAACGTCATTCATGAATCATTTCAAGATAAGGGGCCCAAACTACATTTTCCCTTTTGCAAATTTGAATATCACTTTATTTGCTTGCTGCACTTTTGAATTGCATCACGAGTTCCTAACCAGGACAACATCATGTTCCACATGGTAATAATAATAAAAAAATACTGTAAACAATTAAAAATTAGAAAAATATTCTCTTTATAGCTAACTAGTAAATTAGACCCTTTATCAATTCGCTAACCTGAATGCAGATGACTATTTACGCAATGAAATCAAAATGCGTAAACCTGCCTAGAAAAAAATGGACGATGTAGAAGCTTTGGCTATTTTAATTATTGTTTAATATTTTGCAGTTTTTTTACTTACAAATCAAACTGACTGTGACTTCTCCGTGTACAGTGAAAATCACTGTCGTACGTACATACAGTGAGAATCATTGTCGATTTTCACAGTACAATAAAAAATTATTTATCATTCAAATTCCTCAAATCATTTAAAATTAATGATTGTCAAACTTCGTAATAGACAATTTCACAACATTTCAATAAAAAAAAAAAAATAACATAACGAAAAACGACTTCTAAATAAAAAAAAATATTCGAAAATATTATTCTTATATTATTATAAATATTCTAAAAATATTCGACTTTTCTAAAACGACTATAAGAAACAAAACCCTAGATGAAATTTTTTTGAAAGAAAAGATACTTATTATGAACAATATATACGATAACTAACAGAAAAGCAACATTCAGTAATAGATTAGATAGAAAAAAAGTTTTACAAATCTAAATAAATTCTAAGATAAAATTAAAAGTCGAAATAAAAAAATAAATGAATAAATCTCACTAAAATAAAAATAAAAACCTAAATAAATCTTATTAAATATTAAATTTGTCTGATTTACACAATAATTTTTATAGTAAATAATAAATGCAAGACACAGTTTTTCATATTAAAGAAAATTGTTCGATTCGAACATTTAATTATTTTATCTTAGTCAGATTTTCTATTTAGATCATTTGAATAGATCAGTAAGATTAGATAGAAAAAAAGTTTTAAAAAATCTAAATAAATCTCACTAACATAAAATTAAAAGTCTAAATAAATTTCATTAAAATAAAAAATAAATGAATAAATTTCACTAAAATAAATATCTAAATAAATCTTACTTAACATTAAATTTGTCCGATTTTACACTAATTTCCTATAGTAAATAAAAAATGCTTTTCGGACACAACTTTTAATATTTAGGAAAATTGTTCTATTCGAACATTTGTTTTATCTAATCAGATTATCTATATTATTTGAATAGATCAGTAATTAATTATATGATGTAAAACAAGTCTCGTTCAAAAATTTGCAAATTAATTAGCAATTTGTAATTAGAAAAGATTAACTTTATTTTAAAAATTTAATCAAACATTTGAATTAATTGATTAAACTTGTTTCTTTTTTAATTTAAAACATTATGAAAATTCTTTAATTAATAGCAAAATATGGAACAATCACTAAGTTACGGAAAACAGTTCAAAAGCTGATCCATGATTACAGTCGTGATACATTTTACGATCATATTAGACCGGGACCTACTGTTTTAAAGTGGATTCCAAACCATTATGAACATCCATATCACCGCCGTGACTCGAACCCAAAACATGTAGTACTGAGCGCCAGGGCGCTAGCCATTTGGCTATCAAGCCCCATATAAAATAATTTATAAATTCAACTATTTGCCGAGGATATGCATACATGTGGTTAATGAGATGCACATGATTGTTTTCCTTTACATTATTAAGAGTGGCATTTCAGTAGTTGTTATCAAATTTAAATTGCATTTAGCTTAACCATGAGGACAATTAAGAGTTATTTAAAGTATACATACATACAAAAGCGTACACATACCTAGAAAAGCATAATTAAGTAAAAATAATTCAGTTTTTTTTTTAAATTTAAATAAAAATAATAAAAGTGTTTTGGTACAAAATATAGTATATAACTAAAATTGATTAAATCGTTTAAATTCGAGTATAATTTGTTGAAAGTTTTTCGCAGGATTTCTGTAAGATATTCGACATTTGAAATACGAAGATTCACAACATACTGTATCAAAAATTAAAAATTAGATGAAAAATCTTTTTTTTTTTTAATGTGAACTTTCGAATTCTATCATGGATTAAAAATTTTTATTAGGGAAAAAGATTTGAGCAAAGCTTGATAATCTGATGATCAATTGACTAACGGTCTGGCCTTTGGCCTTCAGGTTCGAATCCCGAATGAATGTTCGAATCCCGAATGATGTTTGTGAGTGATTCAGAATCTATTTTAAACGGTAGGTACCGACAAAACACACTATTAATCAATATTAGTTTGAAATAGGATATTTCCAAATTAATAATATTAATCCCACTAATAATATTAATTTGGAATAGGTAATGAGATGCACATGATGGTTTTTTTTTACATTATTAAGAGAGTGACAGTAGTTATGAAGTATCAAATTTAAATTGCATTTAGTTTAACTATGAGGACAATTAAGGGTTATTTAAAGTATATATATACATACCTAGAAAAGCATAATTAATTAAAAAAATAAGTCAGTTATTTTTCTATCTATCTACATTTGCATTTTGTGTGATCTCATAAGGAAAAAAATCATAGAAGTATATAAATATAGATTTAAAACTTATCAAATCGGTAAACCTAAATAGCGGTGTTTTTTTTTCTCTCTGAAGAGATAATTTACTGTTCTCGCATTCAAATTATTATTGCAGAAAATTATAAAATATCTACAGATAAAAATACTAAAACATAATTTAAAAATCCGGCCAAAAATATTAGTTACTCAATTAATTTAAAAATATTATATATATAATCAATGGGTAAAGTTCCGAAATAACAATAAAATAAAAAACCTATTTTAATATTATATGACAAACGAATTTAAATTAATAAAAAATCGCATGACTTTGGAGTCATATGCGGTTATAATGAAGTGATAATTTTCCGTTCTCGTAATCAAATTATTATTGCAGAAAATGACAAAAATAGTTAAAAATATTACAAAATTACAAAAATACAGCCAAAAATATTAGTTACTCAGATAATTTAAAATATTCAACGGGTAAAGTTCCGAAATAACAATAAAAAATATTTAAAAACTATTTTAACATTATATGACAAACGAATTTAAATTAATGAAAATCGCATATGAC
The DNA here is from genome assembly GCA_021605095.1 of Caerostris extrusa. Classification (NCBI taxonomy): domain Eukaryota; kingdom Metazoa; phylum Arthropoda; class Arachnida; order Araneae; family Araneidae; genus Caerostris; species Caerostris extrusa. Next base: position 17,893 of record BPLR01013298.1, on the reverse strand, counting down.
TTTGAAGTCATATGCGGTTATACTGTGCAGGGATAATTTTTCGTTCTCCTATTCAAATTATTATTGCAAAATATCTACAGATAAAAATACTAAAACATAACATAAAATCCGGCCAAAACTATTAGTTACTCAGTTAATTTAAAAATATTCAATGGGTAAAATTCCGAAATAACACTAAAATAAAATAAAAAAAAAAGCCAATTTTAATATTATATGACAAACAAATTTAAATTAATGAAAAATCGCATGACTTTGAATCATGCGATTATACACTGAAGTGATAATTTTCCGTTCTCCTATTCAAGTTATTATTGCAGAAAATGACAAAATGGATACAAATATTAAAAATAACAAAATCCGCCAAAAATATTAGTTACTCAGTAAATTTAAAAATATTACTATTAAAAATAAATTAATTACTATTAAATTTACTATAAATTTAATTACTATTACTATTATTTTCAAATTACTATTTAAAAATATTCAATGGGTAAAAGTTCCGAAATTAAAATAAAAATTAAAAAAAAAAAACTATTTTAATATTATACGACAGATTAAAACCAATGAATAACCGCACATTACTGTAATGAACACATAATTCTTTTTAACTCAAAAAATTATTATTAAGCAGAAAAATACTTAAATACAAAATTTTAATATTTAAAATGAACTTACCAGTGATATAATTCAAGAAGATAATAAATATATATAGATGCAGCAATAAATATAATACAAAAATTTAAACACGGAAATTCACAATTAATAATTAATAAAAAGATATATATAATATGAAAATACAATAGATGAATACAATTAAATATAGATATAAAAAAAAAAAGATTACAAGTTAATAGATTATACAAAATTTATATTAAAGATTAAGAAAATTGGCAAAATCTCAAAGTGAGGAAATAGAACGCTATCAAGACTAAGTCAGAATTGATAATGGCGGGTTTAGTTTCAGATGAATTCGAAACCAAAGAAAGGATCATCTCCCATTGGTTCCTATAATTTAAACAAACTTTTTGTCCAATACTAGGTTGCAAAACGATCACAAGTGCTTTTGCTAAGGAGTGGCGTCACAGGAATTGGAATGTTTTGTCTATGTTTTGTTTCAAAGGGTTAGGGATTAGGTATTTCTTTTTTTTTTTTTTTTACAGAAGCAACCAGTGTTTATGATTAACATCCAATTAATGGCGACTGAAGTATTTTGGTACGGTGTGAATCATCTCGGTTGCTCAAGCAGCTGCTATTTTGTATAACAAATCGAGAATTGTCGTCGATATCGTTCTTGCTTAGACCCTTTTTACAAATTACGGATGATGAAAAGAGTTTGAAGATTTAATAAAAGGATTAAGGAAGATTTTGGAGCAAATGATGATTAAAAGAGTGCGGAGCATCAATTGATAGTCACTTTAAACCTAATGATGTCATATTCGTTAATTAAAAATAATTTTCCAAAAGTAATTTTTTTAAAAATATTTATTTTTTTTTTAGACATTTAAACATATTTAGATATAGTAATGCCACATTTTTTCCAACTCTACATTTATTTCAATTCCGAATCAGTATGTTTTAAATTCCTCAAAAATAAAACAATCTGTTATTCTGTCAATATTTTAATAAAAAATTAAGCAGATTAATAATTAAAGAATCATCTTGGTTGCACAAGCAGCTATTTTGTAGCTATTTTTTATATTATTATTTTAGTAGCTATTTTTTTTTTTTTTAGCTGCTATTTTGTATAATAAATCGAGAATTGTCGTCAATACGTTCTTGCTTAGACCACCTTTTTACAAATTACGGATGATGAAAAAGATTTTGAAGATTTAAAAAATTATAATTAAAAAAAGATTTTGGAGAAAATGCTGATTAAAAGAGTTGCGAAGGAACAATTTATAGTCACTTTAACCTAATGATGTCATATTCGTTAATAAAATACTTTTCCAAAAGTCATTTTTTTAAAAAAATATTTATTCTTTCTCTTATTGTAGATTATTAAGGAGATCCTTGGCGCTCAGGGGCAACTAGCTCCTTCATTGTAAAATGTTGAAACATAGCGGTGGTCTCATGCCCTTTGAGTTAATAAGCAAAATAGATAATTAAATGCCCTTTTTTTTAAAAAGAATTATTTATTTAATAAAATTATAAAATGAAAAATAACAAAATTTCAAAATAAAAAATAACAAAACTGAGAAATAACAAAAAATTTAAAAATAAAAAATAACAAAAAACTGAAAAATAACAAAAATTTCAAAAATGTAGATGTTGATGAAATCAGTTGCATGTAATAAAACAGAATGAGCAAAGGTCAAATTAGGAGAAACAATAGCTTAGGGTAAAAGCGAACTTTTTTTCATCTAGGCAGTTGTAAGGAATTAATTTAAAATATTTAGAACAGTGAGAGGTCTTTTGCTATGTTTGCGGAAGAAATATCATAATCGTAATTTTCTAGGATATTTAATACAGGGTTATTGATGTTTTGCATATTATTATAGAATTTAGTAGAAATTTTATGAACAAATTGTCTTAAACTTGGAATCGAGAGAGCTCGTCTAATATCGTCATTACGAAAGTACCAGGCTGAATTCGTTAACATTCTGAGAGTTTTGTTCTCAAGCCTTTGAATAATTTCAAAATGTGTACGTGCAACAGAACTCCAAACTGGGCTTGCATAAGCTAATACTGGACGAAGATAAGAGAGATATATTAGAATTTTGAGATTAAGAGGTAAAGCTGAATTTCTATTGATTAAAGGATAGAGAATTCTAATTTGAGTATTGAATTTATTTCTAAGGTTGTAGATTTGCGATCTGTAGTTAAGTTTACTATCAAGAACAATTCCTTAGTACTTAGTTTCTTTAGACCAGGTGATATAATTATTATATATTTTAATATTAGGAGGGTTACAGGATCTTTTGCAAATGAAAAGAACTGCTTCAGTCTTGTCTACATTTAATTTTATCTTCCAGTTAATGAGCCATTTTTCTAAATCAATGATATAATTTTGCAAATTTTCCTGGATAGTGCAAGTTTTTCGGCCTTGCGTTAAGATTGCAGTGTCGTCAGCATACAGACTAATTTTGATATTGTTCTTTTGTGGAATATCGTTGATAAAGATATTATATTTATTTTTTCTTTAGACATTTAAGCACATTTACATATAGCAATGCCACACTTTTGTCCAACTCTACATTTATTTCAATTCCGGATCAATGCGTTTTAAATTCATCAAAAATGAAACAATCTGTTAGTCTGTCAATATTTTAATAAAAATTAAGCAAATTAATAATTAAAGATTCAAGTTCAATCTATATCAATGGTGGATTTGGTTTGTCGCTCTACGGTCATCTTGTGCACACTTTAGGCTAAATAGACCGGGACCTGCGGTCTAAAGTGGATTCTGAACCACTACACACATCCATGACACCGTCGGGACTCGAACCCGAAACCCGCGATAATGAGCGTCAGAGCGCTAGCCACTCGGCCATTCAGGCCCCTCAATGGCGGGCGAATGCAGTTCATACAGCTGCACGAGGCCTTTTTTGAGCATGTTTAAATATGGCTCCGAAGTACAGTATATTTTTTATATTATATTTACTACAAAAGGGGCCCAGATGTCCGAGTGACTAGCGCTGTGACTCTCGGCGCCACAGGTTCCGGGTTCGAGTCACGGCGGGGCCATGGATGTTTGTAGTGGTTCGGAATCCACTTTAAACCCGTAGGTCCCGGTCTAACAGGATCATAGAGCGTTGTGGGGGCATTGTTACTCCGCTTCCATGGCTTATCTTCAAGTTATAAGCGTCCCCTGGGTAATGCAAAGTGAGTAACGCCTATGCAGCGCTTGCCTTAAGGCATCCAAGACCAAGCTGTCTAAGTGTTTGCCAGCTGCATTAGAAAAAAAAAGTATTTGCTACAAAAGGGGCCCAAATGTCTGAGTGACTAGCGCTCTGACACTCGGCGCCACAGGTTCCGGGTTCGAGTCACGGCGGGGCCATGGATGTTTGTAGTGGTTCGAATCCACTTTAAACCGTTGGTCCCGGTCTAACAGGATCATAGAGCTTTGTGGGGGCATTGTTACTCCGCTTCCATGGCTTATCTTCAAGTATAAGAGTCCCCTGGGTAATGCAAAGTGAGTAACGTCTATGCAGCGCACCAAGCTGTCTAAGTGTTTGCCAGCTGCATTAGAAAAAAAAAAAAGTATTTTCTACAAAAGGGGCCCAAATGTCTGAGTGACTAGCGCTCTGACGCTCGATGCCACAGGTTTCGGGTTCGAGTCCTGGCGGTGCCATGGATGATTCGGGATCCACTTTAAACTGTAGGTGCCGGTCAAATATGACTGTTGGGTGTAGGACTGACAACCCTATCCCGTAAAATGACAACATCTCCCATCTAGAAATCTGCCACGGCCTTGACCCACCATAGGGGTTGTTGTGCCATGGATGATGATTTGCTACAAAATGATCAAAAGTAAAAACAATTAGGCGCACCAATAAAAACAGTTTTTTAATTATATAACATTTTCATAATTTTGAAGAGTCGCATATGAAGTCATTTGAAAGACAAAAAGATTGAAAAATATGCATATACCCCATAATTTTTTTTTTTTTTTAATGCAGCTGACAAACACTTAGACCAGGGGTTTCCAAACTACGGTCCGCGGGCCAAATGCGGCCCGCCAGTGTTATCCATCCGGCCCGCAACAGCGAATAGCTTATTGTTGCTGTAATAAGTCAGAAAAAAAAAAAAACGCAATATAATAATAACTCGGTTTTATTTACTTGCAAGGTAAAGCTTAATGGCAAGCATAATACGCGGAAAATTTAACTTAAGCATAACAACTAACAAATAATTGAAATGAATCCCGCTCATATTATAAACTAGTGAACATCCCGCGGTTACCTTCGGTAGTTATGTTGGGGTAAAGAGTATCGCATATGTATGTATATCGATGTTTGGAATGTACATATCCTGAATCAAACGTATGATTTTTATCCTGAAAATCCCTCAGGAACGAAAAAGCTAAATTAAAGCGAATGGGGGTATCCACTTGCAAAAAAATACTAATGATATTTATGTAATTGTAATTTTCACTGACAATAGTTTGTTGTTGTGAATCAATTTTACTTGTACCAATTATTAAAAGAGATTTAAGATGTTCCTCAGTTAACTTAGATATGTAAACATTCTTTGTGTACTTCATTTTATAGAATGTTTTCTCACACAAGTAAATAGTACCATAGATTAATTAATGAGTTTTTAATTTTTCTGCCAATATAGATAATGGCAGAAATATTAAAACGGTTTTGGCCCTTGGTACTTACTGGAGTAAACAATATGGCCCTAAGGCTGGAAAGTTTGGAGACCCCTGACTTAGACGGTTGCCTTATGGCAAGCGCTGCACCGATGTTACTCACTTAGCACTACCCAGGAGGTGCGTGTAGCTTGAAGACAAGCTACGAACGCGGAATAACACTACCCCCGCAACATTCTACGATCCTGTAAGACCGGAACATACTGTTTAAAGTGGATTCCGAACCACTAATAGATGGCACCAGATATTTTTTAAAAATGAATGAAAATTATTTATAAAGGACTTTCTGCAATATAATGAAAAAATGTAAGACTTGACTTTTTTTACTACTTTTTATATAACTTGTTTTTTTTTTAATGCAGCCGACAATTCTAGGCAAACACTTAAACAGTTGTCTTTTTTTCTGCTTTAAGGCAAGCGCTGAACAAACGTTGCTCACTTACAAACATCCATGGCCCCGCTGAGACTCAAACCCGAAGCCTGTGGCGCCAGAGGCACTCGACCATCAGGCCCCTTTGAAGAATTATACCAAATTTAATTTAGTTTATTCAGATACAATTCTTAATGCATCCCTGGGAATTTATTTGGTTGTGTGTTTTTCGTACAACGTCTGGTCTTATTCGATGCAATCCTTTTAAATACTTATTAAAGGAATCAGCATGTCGGGTTGTCTTAAAGGTGGCAAATAAATTGTATCCTTATTATTTATATAAATTTATTAAAATATTTTAATTTCGTATTACATACTATTTTTAACGGGCACTTTACTCAAACGATTGCAAGCTTAAAAAAAATATAAATGACGTTATATTCGTCATTTTTTTACTACAATTTTAAAGCTGTTGAAACACACTTTGTTATGAAAACAGTTTAAATATTTAATAACGGTGGACCTCATGTTTCACTTATGTATACCACAAACAACCCACCGAAGGGGGATGAGAGGAGAATAATCAGGAGGATATTTTTAGGATATTAGTGGTAATATTTAAGGGAAACTGCTCCCCATTTGAGTGACCCACACGTTCCTCTCGAAAACTCCCAACAATCAACGCGATTATCGATGCTAGTACACATTATCCATCGAGTCTCCTCTTTTCTAAAGCAGTGATTACAATGCCACCAGCTTATTCGAACCTCGCGCCTCTTGCATGACAACTGCGCATGTTTTCACTGAGCTTTAAAGACATTTTTTTCTAATGCAGCTGGCAAACACTTATACAGTTGTGTTGGATACTTTACGGCAAGCGCTGCACTGGCGTTACACACTTAGCACTACCCAAGAGGTGTGTGTAGCTTGAAGCTAGAAGCTTAGAAGATAAGCTGCGGACTGCCCCCGCAACGCTCTACGATCATGTTAGACCAGGACCTACGGTTTAACGTGGATTCCTAACCACTACAAACAACCATGGCAACGCCGGGACTCGAACCCGAAACCTGTGTGGCTGAATTCACGCTGCAAACATATAACAACGAGCACCTTCACTGTATTGGTATTTGTGATCACACATGTTGCTACTACTACCACCATCACCACCACCACACCACACTACTGTGCCTAGAGCTGAGTTGCCCCTTTACAGTTTGGAAATAATGTGGTTGAGAATTTCTGATCGGGCTGAATGATGCTCTACTGTTATATGAGATCATGACCTAAGGCTTAAAGTGGATTTCGAACCACTACAAACATCCATGACACCGTCGGGACTCGAACCCGAAGCCTGGGAGCGCCAGAGCGCGAGGCACTTGGCCATTTAGGCATGGTATAAATGAACTTGTTTTAAACGAAATCTGATGGATTTTGTTATTTTTTTTTTTTCTAAACGCGGTTTTGGATTTTCGACTTGTGAGCATTAATAAATAAATTATATAACCTATTAGGAACTAAGCTATAAAATTTATTAAGAACTAAATTATAAAATAGTTGTAAAATTATTCAGCAATCATGAATAGTTCAGCAGATGAAATGGATTTACAATTAAACAGTATGCAATTTTTACCAATAATTTTAACAACCGGATAATGCAATGTATTTACAATTTAGTTCAGGGATTAGCACAAACATTGGGCCATCTGCGTTTTTCGCTGGCGCCGAGGCTACTTTGTTGTGAGAAAGTGTGTTTCAAATGCGAGATATCTCTGATGTCATTATATAAACAATTTTTAAAACAGTTAGCTGATGATTCGTTTCATATTGGCTGATGCAATGAGACCTTTAATGAGATTTACGGTTTATACTGTGTTTTGCTTAACTGGATTCATCTTACAAAAGGGAAAAGTCCCTTCGATTAGCCGCTGATTTAGTAACATGTTCAATTGATAATTGTTTTGTCTAATGCTTCAGGGATGGGCGACATCATAAGAGAGCAACGTGCAATCGACTGTGTGGGAACTCAAACGTGTTTTTATATACATTTTGCAACTGCCCAAAGAATCTGGGTTTGATGAATTTATAATTATCATTTTTGACTGGATTCATTACTTGGTGTGGCAGCAAATTGTGGGAATGGACTCTTCCATCAGAGACGACGGGAAAATGTTTGGAAGGAGTACCATAAAGTGTGCGAAAAATTCAAAGTATCTTGTTTGAACCAGAAAAAAAACAACACAAGATAATTCTTCTATTACAATTTAAAATCCTTTTTTTTTTCCAATGGCATATTATGAACAGTTACAGCAAAAAAGAACAAAAAAAGAACAAAAAAAAAAAAACATACAACAACAAAAAATAATACAACAATGCATGCTGAAGCAGAGTTCATTAATCTAACAATAATGCCAAGTTGCAGATCTTTTAGCCACTAAAAAGTGTTACCAGGTGCACCACGGGGAGGTAGATCTTCTGCGCACCCTTATCATTAATCCTTAATCATTAAATCCCTTCTTTCAATTCCTTCTATTAGCTCACACTGTCCCTATATACATCTTGTTCAAATTTTCAATCGTTCATAAAATACTTTTTATTCATCCACTCAAGTTCAAATACATTTTTTTTGAACTTGTAGTGGATGACACTGAATATTAATATAGTTTTTTTTAAAAATATTAATTCATTCATTAAATTTTATTAATTAATATTACTTTTTTTTTGGATTTAAGTTGCATATATTTACCAGTAAATGACGCCAGATAAACTTAAAAAAAAATGAAGGAAAATTATTTATAAAGGAATTTCTGCAATATAGTGAAAAAAAAAGTAGGAATTGACTTTAAAAATTTTCTTAAATATATTATTTGTTTAATTTGAAAAGCACAATCACTTGATTGGTTTGGTTTATCGCCCTGCGGTCATTTTGTGTACACGAGTGCTAACAGACCGAGACCTACAGTTAAAAGTGGAATCCGAACCACTCACAAACATCCACGCCACCGCCAGGATTCGAACCTGAAACCCGTGATATCAAAGGCCAGAGTGTTAGCCGCCAGGTCGCACACACACAATCAGTTGTTTAAAACAAATGCAGTTGAGGACGAATGCACTGCTCCCTAATACAACAGGTTTTAAAGATCATTTTTCTAGGCGGTGCCATGGATGTTTGTAGTGGTTCGGAACCCACTTTAAACCGTAGGTCCAGGTCCTAATAGAATCGTAGAGCGTTGATGCAGGTAGTGTTACTCGCTTTCGTAGCATATCTGCAAGCTACATGTGTCCCTTGTTAATGTTAAATGGGTAACAGCAATGTATCCCTATCTTGTAGCATAAGGAATAACTGTATGTATTGCCAGCTGCATTAGAACAACAACAACAATTTAAAAATATTAATAATTTTTCTCTTAAAGCTAAAAAGTGCATTCCAAAAAATTAAAGTTGAGATAGATATATCAGAACAAGTGGAAATGCATCGTAACTGGAGATATTGCTTGCTTGATGGTTTATGCTTACGACCCGGAAACAACCGATCAATCGATCGAATATCGTGACGAATGTGAAGCAAGACCGAAAAGAGCACGCCAAATTTGCTCAAAAATCAAGGGCATGTTGACTGTTTTCTTCGATTACCGTGGTGTGGTGCATTATGAATTCCTTCCGCCGGGCCAAACTGTCAACAAGGAATATTATTTGAGTGTTATGCGTCGTTTGCGTGAAGCTATTCACAGAAAAGTGGCCACATTTATGGAAATACAACTCTTGGTTTTTGCATCACGATAATGCGCCATCTCACACTGCATTGATTCTTCGTGACAAAAATGAAACCCATATCGTTCCACACCCATCGTCTTCACACCGTGCGACTTCTGGCTATTCCCTAAACTTAAAAGAACACTTCGGGGACACGCGTTTTGAGTCGATTGAAGAGATTCAACGTGAATCGCCGCTCGCTTTGAAGGCCATTGCTGCCGATGACTTTTTAGCTTTAAAAATATTTCCCTGCCAAGTTTTAAACAATTTGAGTATAAAATTGCAAAAAAAAAAGTTATAATTCCATTCAAATATTAATAATTCTGTTTTGAATGATCTAAGCAACTATGTTTACGATATTTCTGATTTTTAAAAATCGCAAAAGACCTCGCGCTCTTCTGAATAGTATTCATTAACGTTCCAATATCCTCCTTTCCGAATGACCATGCAGTTTCTCGACTTGTTTGTTTCTATTATTTATCTATTTTTTTTTTATTACCTTCTTGAAATTATAGTAATATTATAAAAAAATATATATGCGTAATTTTTTTTATTAATTAATAAAAATTCGAATAATTAATTTTTAAATAAATTAATAATATACTTTTACATTACTTTTTTCCCTATCTATTCAATGGGCTTAAAGCCTTTTCCCTCACTCACAAAGCAGGAGATAGGGGTTGCTAAGAAACCAAGGTTCTCCGTCAATCTGGCAAAGCGTCGTCGTAGTGGGAAAAAAAAGTTTGCATAAGTGCATTGTGTCCGGAGGGGGATTACTTTGAAGGCGATGAAACAAATTTGGGAGAATAAATAAAGAGTTTTTGAAAAAAAAAAAAATTGTTTTTACATTTTGGGCACAGTAGTATATATCAGGAATCAATTCCTAATTCAAGAGCACGCAGAATCATAAAAGGCAGCATTTGTTTACTTGCCGTAGAAAACACACACGCAGATGGAAAAAAAAACACCCTTCGAAATTTGTCACACATATTTTACTTCTGGGGCTTGAATGGCCGAGTGTCTAGCGCTCTGGCGTTCGGTACCACAGGGTTCGAGTCCCGGCGGTGCCATGGCTTATCTTCAAGTTACACGCGCCCCCTGGGTAATGCAAAGTGAGTAACGTCTGTGCAGCTCTTGCCTTAAGGCATCCAAGACCGAATTACTGTCTAATTGTTTGCCAGCTGCATTAGAAAGAAAAAAAAAATATACATTGTATAAAAATAATGTAATAATATATTAAAAAAGAAAGATACACTGTATTATAGAAATTTTAATAAGGGTTTTTAACATTTGGTTCGTTTTCATAACAAGTGCAAAAATTGATAAGCTCTTTTGATGGATTGATTATTTTTCAATTCCTTCTATTAGCTCACACTCTATATATATCTTGTTCAAATTTTCAATCGTTAATAAAATACCTTTTTTATTCATATACTCAAGTTCAAATAATTTTTTTTAACTTGTAGTGGATGACACTTGATGTTAATACCGTTTTTTCAAATATTAATTCATTAATTAAATCTAATTAATTAATTTTAGATTTTTTTAGATCTAAGTTTCATATATCTACCAATAGATGGCGCCAGATAAATTTTGAAAATGAATAAAAATTATTTATAAAGGACATTCTGCAATATAGTGAAAAAAAAAGTAAAAATTGACTTTAAAAAATTATTTTTTATATTACGTGTTTATATTCATGCCTAAAAATCACAATTATATGTTGATGTAAACGGTCTTGCCTAAAATGTATGTATTAATAATGCATATTAATAGTATTATAATGCATAATGTTAATTAATTAATAGTACTGTAATGTATTATAATAAAATTTAATAGCATTATTTTGCAACAGCTACATCTAATTTGTTTACCATAATTTTAAAATGGAACATGCTTTATTGAAATGAAAAAACATAGTTGAGGAATATATTAAAAAAAAAACTATTATGTTGATGTTCTGGCAAAAGAAGGAAATTTTTAATGTTTTTTATTAATTGCCTTTTTATTTCAAGTTGATTTAAGGAATTTTTAATTTAAAAAAAAAATTGTTGCTGTTATATTAAAACCACACTCACTTTTGGTACTAAACAAATAAATATTTTTAATAAATTTATATTCGCAGGTGGAGCCTGAATGACTGAGTGGCACAGGGCTCTGGCGCTCAGTACCACAGGTTTTTCGGGTTCGAGTCCCGGCGGTGCCATGGATGTTTGTAGTGGTTCGGAATCCACTTTAAACCGTAGGTCAAGGTCCTAATAGGATCGTAGTGCGTCGCGGGAGCATTGTTACTCCGCGTCCGTATCTTCAAGTTACACGCGCCCTGGACGTCTGTGGCGCTTGCCTTAAGACATCAAGACCAAGTTGTCTAAGTGTTTGCCAGCTGCTTTAGAACAAAAAAAATGTTCGCAGGTACCACTTCTTTGTAGATAACTATTGTAAATAACTGTTTTACCTAACTATGACTTTGTAAATAATTGTTTCAGGAAAAAAATAGTCACTACCTTCATCATCAACGGCTATAATAGATCTATGGTGAGCCAAGGTGGCAGACTACTGGCAGGTTTTAGACAAAGAGAGTATTTCTTTTTTATGAGGTAAGGTTATCAGCCCTACATGCCCCAACAGCCATATTAGTCCGAGACATACTGTTTAAAAGTGGATTCGAAAGACTACAAACAACCATGGCACCTCAGGGACTAGAACCCGAAAACCTGGCACCAGGCGCCAGTCACTCAGCCATTGGGCCCCATCATTAACTTAGTCTTTAGCTATCAGCGTCTGGCCTTTGGTACCACAGGTTCGAGTCCCAGCTGGGCCATAATGTTTGTAATGCTTCGAAACACTTTAAACCGTAAATCCTGATCTAATATGACTATGTTGGGCGTGACAACCCTATCCGTAAAAACAAAACATCCCCTGTCTCGAAATCTGGTAGGCAGTGGGCTTTGGCCCACCGCAGGGCTGTTGCGCCACTGTTACGATGATAATATAATTAAACCCTATTCCTAACGAATACCATTCATGTGTTTTTTCATTTTTTAAATTTATTTCAGGATTAAAGTCATAATTGTTACATAAAAGACTGAACACCAATTGTGTGTGTATATATATATATATATATATATATATATTCATATACGAGTAATGCTGCATCTAAACCTATTACTAACAATAAATCCAACTTACTTCTACCTTCTTTAAAGCTTTTATTACCCATAGATCACACTATGGCAAACGTACCTGATTCTATCTCTAAATATGTGCATTTTCCGAAAAGTAATCTAATTTAATCTGGAAAAAATTGTCAAACGAATTCAAAGCTTTAAATACTGATCACTCTTCATTTTTAGAACACCAAATATATATATATACGGACTCCCCTCTTATGATCCGTTTATAAAACCGAGGCAGTACTCTACACTTGAAACGTCCCTAACATTTTTCTAACATTACTATCTATAATAATCCTATTTATGGTCAAATGAGGCAAAATACCTTGGAGTCTTACTGGACAAACACCTTACGTATCTCTCACTTAATATTAATTACATTAAGAATAAATTTAATTTAGTTATCAAAAAGCTTTACCCACTCATTGCACGAAATAGTCACACCACTATAGACAGTAAAATCCTTATTTGTATGGTCTACATGCGTCCCATTATTACATATGCTAGTCAAATATGGGGATCCGCCTGCAAATCAAAATTAAGGACATCAAATTTTTGGAGAACAAGGTCTTGCACATGACAGTTGATGCACCATAGTACATGCGAAATAATGACATTTTGGTTTGCTTTGGACATTACTACCATTAAAAATTTTATTCACAAATTAGCCACAAATTTTTTATAATAACACTCTAACAATCAAATCCTTTAGTTAAAGTTACTGAAACTTATCATAATCAGCGTGATAAGCGATTATGATATGCGATTATGACGTGATTATGACATAGCGTTATGTCATAATCAGGTATGATATGACATAACGCTACCTACAAACAATAAACGTCTGCGCACCTCTCTGAACATGCTGAATAAATAAAAAAATTTTTATTCAGCTCTTTTTATGTGTTGATTTTATTCTATATTTTATTTTTTCTTTTTTACTTCATTTACTGAGCAAGCCATTTCTCTTATCATTTTACCTCCAAGGTCCTGAATGGCCGAGTGGCTAGCGTTCTGGTGCTAGGTACTACAGGTTTTTAAGGTTCGAATCCCGGCGGTGCCATGGATGTTTGTAGTGGTTCCGGAATCCACGTTAAACTGTAGGTTCCGGTCTGTTTAGCCCTAAAGTGTGTGCACAAGATGACCGTAGAACGACAAACCAAACATTTACCTCCAAAGGGCCATCAAGATAGCAAGTATACGGAGGCTAACGATGCCAAAATGCCTCAATAATGTCAAACTGTCTGTCTGTTCGTCTTATGATCCCCCTCCCGATCTCCCAATTACAAATCCCTGAAAGACAAAATTCCTTGCTGATAGTTTTCAAAATCAGTTCACTGAAAATAACCTCAGTAACCCTAATTAAAAGCATTGTCAATAGTTCCATTACTAATTCTTTCCTATTTCACCTCTCACAATCACTGGTTGTTTTTTGTTTTTCTATTTGATTGTGTTGAACCCTCTAATATCATCAGGTTAAATTAAAAATTAATAATATTAAAGAAGCCCTGGGAAAAAATCACTTTACAAAATTTGAAAAAAATTGCTATTTCTACTATCTTTTTCTCATGCATATTAATAGCATTTTTTAATTATATATTATTATAATAGGCTTGAATGAGTGACTAACACTCTGGCACTCTGTTGCCACAGGTTTCAGGTTCAGTCCCCAGCGTTGCCATGGATGTTTGTAGTGGTCAGAAAATGCACTTAAAACGTAGGTCCCGAGTCTGATAGGATCAGAGCAGAGCGTTGCCCGGGGCATTGTTACTCCACGTCCGTGGCTTACCATCAAGTTACACGCGCTGCCCGGGTATGTAAAGTAACGTCTGTGCAGCGTTAGCGCCCCAAAGGCATCCCAAGACCAGTGTCTAAGTGTTTGCCAGCTGCATTAGAAAAAAAAAATTATTATTATATTATTATTATTATATAGTTATTAATATCAGTTACTTTCTTTTGCAACAATAATTCACATCCTAAAACCATTCTTTCTTATCCATTGAGATATCGCCCATTCTTCTATATTCTTTATTATCAATAAACAACAGAAACTATCCTTAAAAGTATTCTTGACTTCATTAAAAGTGATAACATCAGGACGCTCATCCATTTAGTTTTCAAAACAGGTAACTGAACTAATACCTACGGTTATAATATTCAGTATTCCTTTGTAAAATCTACGCTGATATTGCCTAAGCCTTTGGATTAACGGGTCTCATCTACATATTAATTTATTACAATTACCCTACTCATCTAATTAAAGGACCTGATGGACACGAGTGTCTGCGCTCTGGCGCTCGGTACCACAGGTTTTGGGTTTGAGCCCCGGTCGTGACATGGATGTTGTAGTGGCTTGGCATTCACTTTAAATCATAGGTCCCATTAGAGTGTTGTGGGGGTATTACTACTCGCGTCCATAGCATATCTTCTGAAGCTACACGTGATGCTATATGAGTAACAGTGGTGCCGCCCTTAATATCTCATCCCTTATTACATAGTACAGCCTTATGGCATAGATTAATCTGCTTCAGCAATTTCCAGCTGCATTAGAACAACAACAGCACAACCAAAAACACCTTTTGAGTCCTGGATGGCTGAAATGACCAGCTCCTGCGGCGCTTGGTACCACAGGTTTCGGGTTCAGGCCGGCAGTGCCATGGTTGTTTGTAGCGGTTCGAATCCACTTCTAAACTGTAGTTCCCTGTCTATTTAGCCTAAAGTGTGCACACACAGATGACTGCAAGAAGACAAACCAAACCGAGCATCTATAATTAAGTTTATTAGTTCCTTTTTCAATAATCGTAACTTGATTTTGTTTGGGTCAAGAAACATCTATTTCTTGGTTAGATAGTTGCCTGGAATCCCAATAAGTCTATACTTTCTCCACACATATTTTTTTATACTTTATGAACCATAAACAATAAAATATTACACTTAGCCCTTTACGCTGACAAGCTCAGCTAACATTACACAACACAAGAATTTTAAACACCCTATTCTTTTCATAGCCCTCCACACTTTAGTAAGGGCCTGATGGCCCAGTGGTTAGAAATCGGAAATCACAGGTTTAAGTTAGAGTCGGCACATTTGATATGGATGTTTGTAGTGGTTCAGGTCACTTTCATGTAGTTAACGGATGTTTAGCCTATTAGCCAGTACAAGATGACCGCAAAGGGCGTAATCCGGTCATTCCATTTGCTTTGAAGAAATGAAGCATTGAGTGGAAAAGTGTGAGGAAATTTAAATGCTAATAAACCTACGGAACAGTACTTTCCATATCCTACAAAAGACAGCCCCCCTCGTTAAGCTGGCGGCGAAAGCTAAGCTTCAACTTCAAGTTCGCCTGCGTGTATTCATTCTCATTTTACCACACATTCAAGAGCGTAAAATCTAATGAAAACACATTCTGCATCTTTTACTACGGTCGTAACCACTCAAAACTATGCATGGCGCTTCAAAACGGCTTTTGATAATGGGCTGGTGGCTAAGCTCTCTCTGCAGCATTCAGTACCAGAGCTGGGTTTGAATCCCGGTGGTTGCCTGGATGTTTAGCAATGGTACGGAATCCACTTTTAAGCCGTGGGTCCTGGCTTCATATGTTGTAAAGGCCTTCAGAGGGCAAAGTCGAACTTCCACCGGGTGTGTCACGGCAGGCTTACTTTACCTTACACATTGGGTGAAGTCTCATAGGTTATCCTCCACTTTGGGACGCAGAGGTTGGGTCTGACAACGAGCTTACACAGTGTTTCTCGCATCTCAGAAACGACTTACTAGATGGGGAAGGTCAAAAAATTGATAATAAATCAAAGCGAGGGCTGTACTATTGGGAAGATCCTTCCACCTCCACAACATTTATCCTATTAACCTAAAAGTTAACTGGACTGCTTTGTGCTGAAGTATATGTGAGTTTTATTTGATGTAGCAGTAACATATAATCACATTTAAACTGAAATGTGCGTATTAACATGTCTACTACATTCATCAATAAAATCCCCCTCCTTTTCACTTGAGAAAATAAACCAGTCATTGCATGTATTGTGCGTCCATACAACATAATATGGCCCCCAGTTTAGGGTTCTGCTGAAGAATACTTACATTACAAGTATAGAATTTGAAAATAAATTACTTGGAAGTACTAACTTGCTCACTTGGTACTTTAGAAATGATGACATTCGTCACAGTCTTGCCCTCCCTAGTATTCAAAATTTTGTAACCAGCTTGCTGAAAATGTTTATGCAAATCTTTTATGCATATTCGAATGATGAAATTGTAATCTCCCGAGATGATTCACACTGCCGGAGAACGTTTAAAGCGCCCAAGGGCAGTCCTATATGAAGTTACAATTGTCCTGAACTAACTGGATCCGGAGTCGACATTCGCGACTTTCTCGCGATTTCGGCCCTGACCTGTTCTTTTAGTCATCATTTCTAACAAATAACAGCCCCATTCCGTAGTGTTTTTTCAGTTACTTCTATCAGATCACACTCTCCCTATATATATCTTGTTCAAATTTATTTTCAAATCGTTAATGAAATACTTTTATTCATCCACTCAGTTCAAATACATCTCTTTAAGCACATGCCGTGGAGGACATGAATGTTAATACGGTTTTTCAAATATTCATTCAGTCATTAAATTTAAAGTAATTTAATTTAGTAGATTTGTGGTTTTTAGTTAAGTTTTTTTTTAATTTAATATACTTGCTTCCAGCTCAATTGCTTTTGTTATTAATTGCCCCCGATGCCACTGGTATTAATTACCAATAGATGGCGCCAGATAAACTTAAAAAATGAACGAAAAATTGTTTATAAGGTACTCTGCAATGTAAAAATTGAAAATTGACTTTAAAATATTTTTTATATTACTTGTTTCCTTACCTTTCTCTTTTAATTTTGCCAGCAATTTATTAAAAAAAAAAAAAAATGCATGATTTTCATTTTGCTTTTCATATGTTTATTACTTTGTGGCATTTACCGGCCTTGACTTGATACCACAACCAACACATGTTTGAATATCACCGCTCTCAAAACAGGAGTTTAAGGACCCCAGGGGCCAAGAGCGCGCTCGTGAATCCAAGACTCACTCGCATCTTTTATCCACTCATCTGGCCTGAAATTCTATAATTCCTATTGGAAACCAAGCTCTTAATCTCTCTGATTTATCGTAGCCCACATGTGCGTAGACGAGTCGGCAATTTAAATCTTTCAACGACTTTCAAATAAAATCCTCCACTGCAAATAAAAAAAAAAAGCCTCGGTACTTCAGTAACCATACAGCAATACGTAA
>BPLR01013297.1:0-20532 GCA_021605095.1 Caerostris extrusa | reverse complement strand
CCTTCAAAAAAATGTTTGGAAGGAATGTTTGGTAGGAATGGCTGGAAAAGAATTCACGTGAAGGATCCTTTATAAACAGTTTTAGAAAATTGGGTCGTCACCTTGACGTTTTTAAAGAAGATGCATGCAAACCTCCTTTTTTTCTAAAAACTAACACGATAATTATTGTGGTAACACATTGTAAATTTAAACTCTTAAAAGGTATATCTAAATTGTGAAAACAAAATTATGAGTTTAATTTCTAAAAAGGATTATGAAACTGGGTCAGTTTGAAAAATGTTTGAGTATATACACACAATGGTAGAGTTGCTGAGATGAAAATCCTTTGTATTTTCACTCAACATCAACATTTAAATGTTATTTTATGTTACGATTGATGGGAATTAAAATTGTAAATCTTAATGCAAAATTATGTCTATTAATATATATAGAGTTTAAGAATTGGTTCAATTTAAACCTCTTCATAAAACGTTTGAGCATACTCATAATGGTTGGAATTCAGGGAGAATAATGCTGTTGTTTTGGATTAGCATACAAGTTTTACATCTTAATGAAAGATTATATCTATAATATATAGAGAGCTAAAGAAACTGTTCAATTTGAATCTCTCCAAAAGTGTTTCAGCATGCACATAATGGTAGGAATGCAGGAAAAAAAATGCTTTTGTTTTTAGATTAACATCAAGTTTTAAAATCTTAAAGAAATATTATATATATAATATATAGAGCTTAAGAAACTGTTCAATTTGAATCTCTCCAAAAATTATTTGTGCATACAATTAATGGTAGGAATGGTAGGAAAAGAATGTCTTTTTTATTTTGAATTAACATCAAGTTTTTATATCTCAAATAAAAAAATTATTTATATATAATTTATAGAGTTCTTAATTAATGGGCTCAATTTGAATCTCTTCAAAAAAATTGTTTGCGCAAACACACATAATGGTAGGAATGACTGGAAAGAATGCGTGAATGATTCTTTATAGACAGTTTAGAAAATTGGGTCACTCTGTAACACTTTAAGGGAAGGTGCAAAAGCGATCACGTTTTCTTTCTTCTGAAAATTAACATGATAATCATTGTTGTAACGCATTGTAAATGTTCTTCATTATGGGTATTCAAATTGTGAAAACAAAATTATGTGTATAATTTTTAAAGAATTACCAAAAGGGGTTAATTTGAAATTCTTTTAAAAATGTTTGTGTATACACGTAATGGTAGGACTGGCTTGGAAAACAGTTGAAAGAATGATTTTGTTTAATAAACAACAAATCTTATTTTACCGATCATGGGAATCAAATTCTAAATCTTAACGTAAAAATTATGTCTATAATTTATAGAGAGTTTAATAATTTGAATCGCTTCAAAAAATGTTTGTACACACACACATAATGGTAGGCTTGGAGGGAAATGAATGCATTTTTGAATTAACATCAAATTTTAAATCTTCATGCAGAATTATAGCTATAATTTATAGAGAGTTTAAGAAATTGTTCTAATTTTTAATCTTTTTTAGGTCACGTAAACATATATGTGTATGAAATTTCGGGATAATAATGATTTTTTAAATAAATATTGTACAAATTCTTAACTTTTGTAATTCATGTGAATGCAAGTTGCAATTCACATATTAAATGCAAGTTGCACACATATTGCTTTATAAATATAGATATTTATAAAGCTTTTACGCACTGGGTCAATCTGAAAATATTTCATAAATGCTCTTATTACATATAATGTAAGCAAATGCAAGAAATAAATTTAAAAAACAATGTGTCTATTAAATAAATTAAAATAATATGTCGATTAAAAATATTAAAAACAATGTGTCGATTAAAAATATTAAAAACAATGTGTCGATTAAATAAATGAAAAAATCAATGCGTCAGATTGTTAATTTAAGAGGTCACGGAAATCCAAATTGTAAACCCTATAAAAAATTAGGTCTATAATTTAGAATGCTCTTACAAAAACTGGGTAATTTTTAAATAAAATTATCAAAAAAATAAATAAATAAATGAAACAAAATAAAGGAAAAGATTAAAAGGAAAGATTTATTTTATTTTGGGTTAGATTGATAAATTGGCTAGATTACTTATTTTTAGTTGATTGGCTAAAATATTGGGCTAGATTGCTAATTTAATTTTACTTTTTCTTTAACAAGAATACAAATTTTTAATCTCAAAACATCTGTTATTTGAAGAGAGCTTTATAAAATTGAATCACGTTTTTATAATTTAATAAATATCCATACAAATGCATTGGGGAAAATAAGAAAAATCATTGTTGTTAGAGCAACTTTATGTCAAACAATTCACGAAATAGTATCCCAAACGATAATTCATTTATATATGGATTTATTTATTTTACAAAATTGGATAAGTCTGTAATGCTTTAAAAGTGTGTAGTAAGCATATTTGAACAGTACAAATTACAATATAAGCATCGTTATCGTTAAAATGTTGCGTAATATTTTTAATATAATTTATATATTATTATAAATTGCGAACTTAGTTTTGTGAATAAAATTTGGTCAAATATTTATAAAGAGTTTTAAAAATTGAGACAATCTGCAATTAATTGACAATTGTTCTTGACAATTGTTCAAACATATTTCTATTAATAGAAAAAAATACGCTCTTGTTGTAGAAATAATTGTACGCTGGTGTTTCTCTATTGGCATCATGGATTAATATTTATAGACAAGTCACAGAAAGAATCAGTTTGTCACATTTAATAAGAGTTTCAATAAAATAAATAAAGTATAATCATTGCCTTAGAATAACGACCGATTTTAATTTTATTTTATTATGATTGTTAGGTCATAATAATTTTAATACACTCATAATAACACTCAATAATAATTTTTAAAATTGGAAAATTTAGAAGAAATGTCATTTTTAACATCATCCTGCCAATCTTTTGAGTTATAACAAAAACCTTCCATCTTATGGTCTTGACATGCCCATTCCATTCATATAAAATGTTTCTGTTCGATAACACTCATAAGATTTCAGGATTACGTATCCTGAATTCGCAAGGCTAACCACCAAACCTTTCCAGCTAAGAATAAGTCTGCAATGTTTAAAATGTGTATATGTGTATTTTATGTGTATATTTTGTAGTGCGTGTGTGTATGTGTAAAAACAATAGGACATGTGTATATGTATGTATTTTAAGTTTTTTATTTGTGCAAGCAAACATTAAAAAAAGACAACTATCATTGAGACAACATTGCGTCAAGTTAGTAATTAGATATCGTGTTGAAATGTTTTTAGGATGTTCACGTATTATGTGATAATTACGACACGTGAATTCAAAAAGATATTCACCAAACATTAGTTTAAATCTGCAGTGTTTTAAAAAATGTGTTTAATGTGTATGTGTAAAATGTATATTGTGTGTTCATTTGTAAAATGGTATAATGTGCATTGCGTATGTGAGTGGGTAAAACGTGTATACGTTTGCTTTTTTAGCTTTTTATTTGATAAAACAAGCAGGAAAGAAGACAACAGATATTGAGACAACAATGTGCTAAGTTAGTAATTAGATATCCACTTGAAATGTTTTAAAATATTTACATATTTTTGTGATATTTCAAGAATTGGTACAAAAACTCAGTTATTGTTGTAGTTATAACATTGTTGCTAATTTTGCATTCGTTCCATCTCGAAAAATCATTTATATGTTTATTTACCAATTGCAATTAATACTTATTTGTAAAAAAAAAATTAAATACATGCTTCAGCTTCAGTCACCAATTTAATGGATAATCCGCCTTGAAAAATAATCAAAATGGAACCTGTCGAAATTTTCAAAAACATTTTTAACTTGATTTGTAAATATATATATACGATCAAGAAATCACACATTATTTACTAATTTTATAAAAGAAGAAAAATCAATCATATTATATCTATTTATGTGCATTAAACACTTGAAGAGTGAAAATTCCCACATACACGTTTTATTAAAGATTCCATATAATTTGTATATTATTAGATTTTTAATCATATGCTGTACATTGCAGATCATTTACACTTTGTAAATAAATGTAAAGATATTCTATCAAATAAAAATGAAGCCAAAAAAGCCCACGAATTACAAAGGTGGTGAGGAAGAATATATATAATGGTTACCAAAAAAAAAAAACCTAGTGTTACAGCAGAGATAATACATTATAGTAAAAATTATGCAGTATATATAGAAATTAAAATTAAAGTAATACATAAATTTTCGTCAGATATCCTACGCAAACAAGTGAGCTGATGTCATTTAATTTAATTGGACAAAACAACTGAAAACAGGTATGAAAGTTTTATCAAGTAGAAACAGCATAGTGAAATATGTAGGTATGTAGTAGGTATGGTATATATAGGTATGTATTTCAGCATTAAAACTTGGCATAATTTATCCAAATAAATTCCGGGACATGTCATTGAGCGAATAAAATCAATAGTATATAGCAAGATGGTTGAATGTGATTATGTTTATAATTCCTTAGTTATTGAAATTTCTGAAGAGCGAATCTGTTTCTAAAAGGAAAAGCTAAAAATGACAAGTGTATCGTAAATGACTTATATTAGCAAAGAACTGTAAAAATTGCTACTCCCCTCCCCCCTCCGACATTTTTTTGTGAGTTCACTAGATATCTAATATACAGCAGAACCTCACGCATTCTGAACTTCAACAGATAAATAAAATCAATTTTGTATGGCAAGATGATGGGATGAGAGTATTTCTGTAATTCATGGATTATTGAATTTTCTGAGGAGAAAATCTACCTTTATAAGGTAAAGCCGAAGAAGACCTTAGCTACATGTAATGCAAATTACTAATATTTGCAGAAAACTGCAAGACGGAATAGAATTGTTATATCATCCCACTCAGACCTTTTCTTGTGGGTCCACTAGAAGGCTAATATACAGATTAACCGTAGAGCCTCACGCAATCTGTGCTTCAATAGACAAATATAATCAATTTTTGTATAGCAAGATGATTGAAAGTTTAATTCAAGGATTATTGAAATTTCTGAGGAGAAAATGTGCTTCCATAAGGTGAAGCAGAGGAAGATCCGAGCTACATGTAATGTAAATTTCTAATATCTGCAGAAAACTACAAGGAGGCGTATGATTACTATATCATCTATTTTCAAATCTTCTCTTGCAGAATCCACTAGAAGGCTGATATAAAGATCAACTGTAGAATCGCACGCAATCTATGCTTCATCAGACAAGTATAATCAATTTCGTATAGAGAGATGATTGAATGTGAGTATTTCTGTAATTCATGATTACTGATATTTCTGAGGAGAAAGTCTATTTATATAAGCTAAAACTTAGAAAGACTCGAACCTATATGCAATCTAAATTACTAATATTTGCAGAAAAATACAAGAAGTCACAGAATTGCTATATCATTCCACTCAAAACCACACTTGCATCATCCACTAGAAGGCTGGCGTACAGTTCAACCGAAGTCTAGTTTATATTCAAGACTAGGACTAGGACTATTGTGAGCGTCCTTCACACCATACCACTGAAATAGGACGTTTAACTAGGCTATTACACATTCCAAAATGAAGGCAAGTTAATGGAAGTGTGTAGCATTTATAAATCTATTGATCTAACTGACATTTTATACTCATTGCGGCCTTATGGCCAATAGGATAATGCTCCGGCATTTAGTACCACAGACTCAGAGGTTCGAATCCTGGCGTTGGCATGGGCGTTTTTAATTGTCGTAATCCCCATTAAACTGTAGGTCCCGGTATAATTAGCCTAAATTGTGCAAAAAATGACCATAGAGGGACAAACCAAACCAAATGTTTACTCATGTGTAGCTGGCGACTTCTTCCTATAAGAAAATAGTAGACCACAAACAGTTTGAATGATGGATAATTATTTTTGCATAGAGACTATAATGCTTTTGATATGTCTAGCATATTATCTGGACTTAAACCAATTGTAACGTATTTTAGGAAATACTCAGCCCCCCAGCAAGTTTCATAATTTTCGAATTACCTCAGACTTTACTACCAACCGAAACATCATTTTGAATATGCTGTATTGCTACCATATAGCTATAGATTTAGAAGGTGATTATACTACATTTTAAGAAATTCATACATTGAACTAAAATATAATCATTTTTGTTAATTTTTCTCCATTTAATTTTGCGTATATTCAAGAAATTAAATTAGACTGTAGTTTTCATTTTGGGGTTCATTTATGAAGCACCTTATGAATATTTTTGTAAACACATTTCTGTTTTTCTGGTGTATCTTTATTTTTTGTAAACCTTATAATAAATATACTTAAATTAGGAAAGGCATTGTAGTTTTTAAATTAAAAGATTGAAGAGAGTCCAGAACTTTCAAAAAATGGCAGTCTATAATCTATAATCTATCTATATAGTTTATTTATAATACTATCTTTTGTCTATGTCTATAAAGACATAGACAAAATGTTATTGAAAGTAATCAAATTACAAATTGGGCGCCCAAATCTATTAAATTTTATTTCTCTTACTCTTTTGATATATATATTTAAATAAATATATAAATTTATACTTTGTAAAACGTTATGTAAAAAGGCTTTATTGTTTCAAAAATAATTATTTTTATAACAATTTGTTTTCTATTTCCTCCAGAAATAAAGATAAAACCAAAATAACAGCTGCGAATGATTCATCTGAATCAAGTAGGCTCTTGCATTTCCAGAATTCATTATAATGCTATGCATGGAATTTTCTTTTGGTTATTTCTTATTCAAAGATGTAAAACGATTTTCATGATAACACAAATATTCTTTGTTATACAAAGTATCTTTTTTTTAACCATATTTATTGTTGTTTATTTTTTATTTTGGAATGACTATACATAAAAATATCATAGTTTTCTTTCAGAAATGCACAAACTTTTAAAACAAGAAAAATATCACTGTAGGATTAGGATGATTATAAATTTATAATTTGCTATTCTTTGTAAAAATTTTCAAAAATAATATAAAAATAAAATTATTTTATAGTATATATGTTATCGATTCCAATAAGTTAAAGTAGTTCTGATTATTATTATAAACATCTGCAAAATATGAAATAGTTGCTATTTTATTTTACAAATGTTTTTGTTTATTTTTCAATTTTTGTTTATTTAAGGGTGACAAAATTTGAAATGATAAAAAATATTTTTTTCAAAAATAACAGTTTTTGAAAAAAGATTTGATATAAATTTCACACAATTTTTTAAACAACATGAAAAATCATTATTTAATTCCGTAATTCTCTTTATTCACTAAATTTGAGATTTTTATCTTATATATTTCTTTGATTGTATATGCAATCAATTCCAGTATCAATCAATCATCAATATGCATATACATTTTGTAAATTTATAACAGTTATTTTTTTTACAGATCTAGAAAGTCAAAATTAATCTTTTATATATATTTTTTCAAATATCCAAAATAATGTTAATTTTTTTTTAAACACTTATTATAATTATCTAAATATCAATTTAAAAGTTATTTACAATTTTTCTAATTGATAAAAATATCACATATGAAGGAAATGTTTTGTGCATATATTTTACTATATATACAAGTAATATATAATATTTATATATAAATATATAAAGTCAATAATTATATGAGGGAAAGTATATTAGTAAGTTACATATATGTTGCACAATATATAAAAATAAAGTGAGAGAGAGAATTTGCAATATGCATAATGTTGTTAGTTTGATCCGTCACACATTAATGCTAGTGTGAAGCAGGTATAAATGTAGAAGGTTTTCATAAAAAAAACACGAATACAAATTAATTATCCTTGATTAACAGTCTTTGGAGAACAAGAGTAGTGAATAGTGGATGAAATAAAAGGTAGCCATTTTGTCTTACTCATTTATAAGCACATTACAAAATTAGCTAAGCTAAAACTAAAGCTAACTAAGCTAAACTAAAGTTAGTTGAGCTAAAAATAAAGCTAAATTAGCCTTTGCTAAGATATGAATACAATAAACTATCAAATGACTATAAATATCACTGATATTTAATTCAGTCAAATGAAATATTTAACAGGTTTAGACAATATTTCATTTATTGAATTTATTTAACAGACAGATATGTTTTATTATTAATAAATAACAGACACATTAATAAATAACATCAAATTTTGGAGAAAAATGGTCCAGCCTAAATATCATGATATATAGTTGGGGAAAGACACACAAAATTTCACAGATTTGTATAGTAATATTCTTTTAAAAAATTTATTTTCAAGTTAATATATTTATATGATTTTCAAAATACTTTTATTTGTAGGCTTTGCAAAGCTATTTGCTTTCTATACAAAAATAAATAAGCAATATTTGTCTATCATAACGAAAATAGAGCTTTCTATTCCCAGAAAAGATATGAAGATATATTTCTCTTACTTCGATTGAAACTAGGAAATCGACTTTCTTCTTAGAAATGAATTCAAAAACTGTTTTTACTTTTTTATTTTATGATTGAGAGTTTTGAAATGGTTTTTGAAAATAAGATAAATAATATTTCATATTATATTAATAAAATGATTAACTAAACCTTTTTATTTAATGAAAATTTTCATTTTCTAATTTTCAAAAACTTATTTTCTAATTAATTTTCTATTATTTATTAATTGTTAGTGATCATTAAAATTTGATGCAGAGATAAATTAATATTAATAGTTAAATTATAAAAAAAATAAATTTTTTTTTTAATTTTATTTATAATAATCCAAAACGCTTAACGCTATTTTATTTGTAGCTTTCTTTTGTAATTTAATTTTATTGAATTTTAAAAATGTGTTACATTTTATTTTTATCAGATAAAACAAATTGTAAAAAATGTTTCTATTTTAAGATTCATGAAAAATACTACTGTGCCCAAAAAATAAGTCCAATTATTTTTTTTTTCAAAACCTCTTTATTTATTCTTCCAAATTTATTTCATCGCCTTCAAAGTAATCACCTCCGGGCACAATGCACTTATGCCAACTGTGTTTCCAATCACCAATGCATGCTAAAAAGTCATCCGCAGGAATGGCCTTCAAAGCGCGCAGCAATTCACGTTGAATCTCTTAAAACGAGTCAAAAGGGTGTCCCCGGAATGGTCGTTTGAGTTTAGGGAATAGTTGGAAGTCGCACAGTGCTAAACAGGTGAATAATGGTGCTGTGGGACGATATGGGTTTCATTTTTGGCGAAAGAGTCGCGAAGAATCAATGCAGTGCGAAATGGAGCATGCAGTGTTTTCGGTACCAATCGAGATTTGACGCGTTTGAGGCCCAAAATGGAATGGACCGATCTTTTTAAATTCCAACATCATCAACAAGGTTTCTAATTATAAATAAAAGGGTTCTTCGTCTTCAACACATTCTCTGCCTTCTTTGAACTGTTTATACCACTTGTAAACATTTATTTCCAATATAGGAATGCTCATCGAACGCCTTCCGCAACATTCTTTACGTTTCTGCAAACAAAATTTAATGCAAGTTCTTTGCTCAATTAATTCAGACATTTCAAAGATCGACGGAATCAATTTTAGCGTCTCACAAAGCCAAGCGTCGCTCAAACACTAATGAATATTTTGACGTTAAATATCCAGGACAGTGCCAGCAACCTAAAAAAAAAAAAAAATAAATTACATAAGCCCCGGAATTTAAATTCTAAATTTGTGTTATTTTTGGACACAGTAGTATATTAGAAGACGAACACTCTCCATATGTCTTCAAAGTTAAATTTATTTGTAATACTCAATGTTCAGCCACTATATCTAAAAATATTTTTCTTCTGTAGTTTTTACACATTTTATACAATTTAGTGAGACGCAAAAAATTATTTTACATTCATGCAAAATTGATTGTATTTTTTCATAAGACGGACCAATCTTATAAAAAAAAAAAAAATGTTTTTCTCATTTTGAACCTCATTTTGATTTCCTCCTTATCTTACAGTAAATATTTTTAAATATATAATTAATAATTAAGAAAAAAAAACCCTTTAAAATTGCACAATAAATTTTATACCCAATTCCCGAAGTGTTTTCTATTTGCTCCAAGTTGATTATTTTAAAACATGTGATGTCATCTTCATACTTTCGAATAAAGATACAAACGCTATGGTTTTTTAACACAGTAACCGTATTTTTTGGAAAAACAGTGTTCACACAGTGTAATTCACATAGATTGACTATAAAATATACGCTATTCTCCAGAACAGAACTTTTCGGCTAACAGAACAGATACCTGATTCTCTGACGAGCATCCCTACTTCCTCATATTCATTTCTAACATCTCATTAAAGTTTCTACAGTTTCAGAATCTAGATTCTCCAACATAATAATTAATTCTAAAACTGAAGTTTAGTAGCATGCAATTCGGGCTCTGTGTTAGGATGCACGTCTTAGAGAGAGGGTAAAAGAGGGTAAAGTTATTTGTGAAAATTTTACTCTTTCAGTTCACGATATAGACTTAAAAAGTGCCTTATCGCCCCCACATAAAGAAAATAGAATATCCCAATCTGTCTTTTATTTATGTAAATAGACAAAATCATTTTATTGCATTTTCTATTAAAACAAGTAATATAAAAAAAATTTTTGAAGTCAATTCCAATTTTTTTTTTTTTTTCACTATATTGCAGAAAGTGCTTTATAAATAATTTTCATTCATTTTTTTAAGTTTATCTGGCACCCTCTATAGGTAGATATATGCAACTTAAATCTAAAAAAAAAACTAAAATCAATTAATTAAATTTAATTACTGAATTAACATTTGAAAAAATTGTATTAACATCCAGCGTCATCCAGTACAAGATCAAAAAAATATATTTGAACTTGAGTGGACGAATAAAAAGTATTTTATGAACGGTTGAAAATTTGAACAAGATATATAGAGGGAGAGTGTCAGCTAATAGAAGGAATTTAATAACCAAACCGAAGAATTTCTTGATGATAACCAATTTAGATGATCCCCAATTCTAAGAATTTTGTTAATTTTTCACTATGATCATATAAAAGAAAACTTGTAGACAGCCTTATTATTTCTCAGAAATGGCCCTGATGACCGAGTGGCTAGCGCTCTGGTGTTCGGTCTACATGTTTCGGGTTCGAGTCGCGGCTGTATCATGGATGTTTGTAGTGGTTTGGTATCCATATAAAACCGTAGGTCCCGGTCTTATAGGATCGTAGAGTTCTGCGGGGGAGAAAGTTACTCCAGTCCATAGCATATCTTCAAGCTACACGTGCCCCCTGGATAGTGCTGAATGAGTAATGCCAATGCAGACTTTGCTTATGGCATAAATACAACTGCCTAAATATTTTCCAGCTGCATTAGAAAAAAAAATCTCTCGAAAATAAAGATGTAAAATTCAAGTAAATAAATTTTTGCAAAAACTAGGTCACCTATTTCATAGCAATCCTAAGTGTTTTCCTTCAATTCTTAGATGATTATTTGAAAACAAATAGAGTTTCTTAAATGGCTTAGGATAAGATTAAAGAGAGCACCTTTTAATAATATACTATAACATTTATTTTAAAGCAGCATTATTGAGGAGGAATTATAATAATATCATTTTAAAAACCATAGAAATAGGCTATTATCTAAAACAAGACTTTTTGGCTAATAGAAATCCTACCTGTAAATCTGATGAACATTCTTATTTCCTCATATTAACTTATAACACTTCATTAAAGTGTCATGTCACTCATTCAGAGCTTAGTTTCTCCATATCACATATTAAAACTAAATGTCAGTATGAACATTTATTACTTTTTAAATAATCTAAATTATCATAGCAATTAAAAAGCTATATTTTATTCTTGTGTTTAAACATGTTAAGAAATGTCAAATATTCCATTTTAATTGGCCTAATCAAATAACGCGTTGTCGTTCATTGGTTTGCATATATCCATCCAAGCCACAGAGTGTTCTACTACATTTGAAGGACCATGTATCTAGTACGATATATATTTGTAAAATGTTTTTATTGAAACTGTATGTCAAAGTGTTTTTCCTCCATCTCTTAAATAATGTTTTGAAGCAAACACAGTCTCTTAAATGCCTAAGGATAAGGTTAAATACCACCATAATCATTTAAGACGGTAACGCTTATTTCAAAGTAGCATTTTTGACGGAGAAACTATAATAATATCGTTTTAAAAACCATAGAAATATGCTATTATCTAAAACAAGACTTTTTGGCTAATAGAAATCCTATCTGTAGGTCTAATGAACATTCGCATTTTCTCATATTTACTTCCAATATCTCATTAAAAGTCTTTACAGTTTGAGAATGTAGATTCTCCAACATAGTATTTTACTCTAAAACTGAAGCTTAGTAGTATGTAATTCGGGCTCTGTGTTAGGATGCACGTCTTTTTTATAGGAAGGGGTAAAAATTATGAAACTTTTCCGCTTTCAGTTCACGATATAAACTCGAAAATGCTTTATCACCTCCATATAAAGAAAATAGAGTATTCCAAGTCACTTTTAATTGATATAAATAGAAAAAAAGTCCTTTCTGAACACTTTCTGATAAAATAACCAATCTTAAGAATTTCTTGATTTTTTAATACCGTCAGAGTTGTTTTTAATATCGTCAATTGTTCATTATAATCATATGAGGAGTCTCTCAAAATATCAAGGAAGAAAAGATATAAAAATCCCCGTAAATAAATTTTTGCAAGACTATTTAGTGAAATTTTATAGCTAACCAAGTGTTTTTCTCCTATGTCTTCGATGATTATTTTAAGACTAATGCAGTGTTTTAAATTCTTAGGATACACCATAATAATTTAAAGAGCACCATCATAATTAAATCAGGGACATTTATTTAAAGCAGCATTTTTGGTGTGGAAACTATAATCGCATTGTTTTAAAAACCCATAGAATATATGCCATTCGCTAAAACGGATATTTTCAGCTAATAGAATTCACATCTGTATCTCTGATGAACGTTCTTTCTTCCTCAAATTCACTTCAAACATCTCATTAAAGTGCATGCTGAGTTGTTCCGTATCACGTTTTACTCTGTAACTGGAACACATTATACGGGCTGTGCGTTCGAATGCACGTTCTGATGGTTCTACAGTTAAAGGATAAAGTTGTAAAATTCACGTACATATTTTTTTGCAAAACTAAGTAGTGAAAAATCATAGTAAACCAAAGTGCTATTTTTTCATCTTCAAGAAGATACTTTTAAAGCAAATACAGTCTCTTAAATACCTTAGGATAGGGTTAAAGCGCCCCATAATAATTTAAGATTGAACATTTATTTTAAAGTAGCATTCTTAGTAGGGAACTACAATCATAATGTAGAATCACGTCGTTTTAAAAACCCATAGAATATATGTCAATCACTAAGACAAATCTTTTTCAGGTAATAGAATTCATATCTGTAGGTCTGATGAATATTCTTACTTTCTCAAATTCACTTCAAACATCTCATTAAAGAGCATACTGAGTTGCTCCGAATCACAATTTATTCTGAAACTGGAACACATTATACGGGCTCTGGGTACGAATACACGTTTTGATAGTTCTACAGTAAGAGATTAAAGTTGTAAAATTCACGTACATATTTTTTTTTTGCCAAACCAGGTGGTGAAAGTTCATAGTAAACAAAAGTGTTATTTTTTTCAGCTTCAAGAAGATACTTTTAAAGCAAATACAGTCTCTTAAATACCTTATGACAGGGTTAAAGCGTCCCATAATAATTTAAGATTGGAACATTTATTTTAAAGTAGCATTCTTAGTAGGGAACTACAATCATAATGTGGCATCACGTCGTTTTAAAACCCATAGAGCATATGTCATTCACTAAAACACAACTTTTCAGCTAATAGAATGCACATCTGTAGGTCTGATG
This sequence comes from Caerostris extrusa, assembly GCA_021605095.1. Taxonomy (NCBI): domain Eukaryota; kingdom Metazoa; phylum Arthropoda; class Arachnida; order Araneae; family Araneidae; genus Caerostris; species Caerostris extrusa. The sequence goes on along the minus strand of BPLR01013297.1, from coordinate 6,644 downwards.
AACATTCTTACTTCCTCAAATTCACTTCAAACATCTGATTAAAGAACATACTGAGTTGCACCCCATCACAATTTACTCTGAAACTGGAACACGTTATACGGGCTGTGGGTTCGAATGCACGTTTTGATGGTTCTGCAGAAAGAGGATAAAAAGCTATTTTATGAAGCTATTCCCCCTCTCAGTTGATGATGTATACTCAATAAAGGTCTTACCTCTCCACGGAGGGGAAATAGAGCCTTCAAAGTCACTTTTTTTCTTTATAAATAGAGCTGGGAAAAATCCGTTAATAGCGCTCTCAAATAAAAGGGTCCCATCCTTTCTCTATTACCGGCAGTTTCATATATAGAGATATATCTATATATTTCACTGTAACCGTAAGCGATATAATCCGTTGAGAACCTCATCATCACTCAATAATGCCGATGGAGTAAGGAGTAAAAAACGGAAAAGGAAATCCTGGAAAACCGCGGCAATGGAATTTCATAGCCTACTCCCAAAAAGTTTTTCTCTGTCTCTCTCTCTAGTTTTCCAGAAGATTACTTTAAAACAAATGCAGTGCTCTTCAGTGCTCTCTTGAAGATAAGAGGGAAAATTTCTGGACGGACAAGTCTGCATATAAAAAAAGATCCAATACTACTTGCGACTCGTTTTTCCCCCGTTTTTTTTTTTTCTTCCTTTACCGTTCTTGCTCAATATAAATCAGAGAATGATTTATCACGTACGGAAACAGGAAAAAGTATCGGAAGAGTTTTATCTTCTTTTTTTATGAAAAGGACCTTTACCATAAATCGTAGAGGTAATCCCGAATACATATTTATTTTTTGTCTCATTTCTGAAGCTTTATTCCGTGCGAGTAAGAGCTAATGGTTCAAAATACGAAAAAAAAAAAAAGAACTCTTTTAAGATTGGTCTGTTGTATGAAAGTATAATGCAATCCATTTTGCAAGAATGTAAAATATGTTTGCCTCTCACAAAATTGAATATAATGTGTAAGTACAGAAGACAAATATTTCACAGATACATTGAATATTACACGTAAATTTAACTTTGAAGACACTTCAAACGTTTTTCAAAGGAACAGTTTTCGTCTTCTAATATATTTTTTATAAAACCTAAAATAAATATACTTTTATAATTTGTTTTTTTTTTTTTTTTTTCATGAAAATGAAATGCAATATTTTTTTAATTAGCTGAAACCGTTTTAAAATTCAATAAAATAAAATTATAAAAGACCACTAACTACAAATAACATAAAACTACAAATAAAATAGAAACATGTTTATAATTTTTTTTCCATGAAAATAAAATCTAATACATTTTTAAATAGTTGAACCCTTTTTTTTAATTCATCAATAGAAAATTAAAAAAAGGAAACTACAAATAAATTAGCCATAGGCATCTTGGATTATTATACATAGATTTCAAAAAAATTTGTTTTTTTATAAAAATTGAATTATTCGAAGAGGTAATCACGAATACATATTCTTTGTCTCATTTCTAAAGCTTTATTCCGTGCGAGTAAAAGCTAATTTACGAAGTAAGTGTTAATAATAAGTGATATAGAGCTAATTTAAGAAGAGTAAGAGCTACAAAAAATACGAAAATAACTAGGTGAAATGACAACGTTTTTGACATGAGTTGCAGATTAAACCAACTATAGTGTTCCATGTACTTGATTATTTCGGCTTTTTGATGGAAAAAAAAAAAATTGCTTCAAAGTCATTCAACAGTTGAGACACAGTTAGTGGAAAGTTAGTGCAACTTCTTCAAGTATCTTCAGTCCAAATTTTTCAAAGTTTCAAAGTTTGGCTTTAATTATAATCAACCTGTATTAAACAATATATGAGTACTATTCTGTATAAAATTTTTGATGAAAAATAAATCAATAAATATTTAGAATATGGTATCTTATGTGAAAGAAGAACGGTGTTTTTTCTACGTCTATTTATAACAAAAAACGTTTCTTTGAAATCTCTATATCTCCATCGATAAAATCTTTATGAGTACACGTCATGTCTTTTAAATTTTCTTAATTCTTCTTTTTTACAGAATGAACAAATCTGCATTAGAATAACGAACACGTACTGCATTCTATTATACATCAATTTTAAAGTAAATAGATATGTGAACAATCTACACTATGCAGATTTAGGCACAAGTGATATGTTCTAAGTGTAAAAGAAAGTGTAAGTAAATAAAAATGTTCTTCAGACCATCAGATGTGATTGCTATTCGTTAAATATTATGGTTAGAGAACTATCTTTATTAAAGCAACATGACTAAAGTTTTTAATAAAAATACTATTTTGCAATAAATGTTAGAGTCTTAAATAAATATTTAAGTACTTTGGCGGAAGGGATAATAAGGGACCCCAAAAGAAAACATTTGGGAATAGATATATAAACACTTTAGGAAGTCATTATGCATTTCATTCAACGCATTTCAATGATTTATTTCCTTTTTATATTCTCTATTTCAACGTCACTATTCAGTCACTGTCAAAATTCTCAACGGATCATGTCATTTAAGCTTACAATGCAGGACTAGTGGGTCATTGGTAACGTGCGACGTTAGTGAACGTTTAGGCTGTAGCTCACTTCACTGGCAACTTTGTTTTAGACACTGTTTCAAAAACGAGAACGAGACTCGATGACGTCTGTTGTGTTAAGAATATTGTCTCGTTAATATACTTGGTGGGACTTTTTCCGGATTTTCTTCCATGCATTAAGCATATTCAAGATAAGACACCTAAACGTCCTCCCGGAAGGAACTGCCCTCTTTCTTCAGGGAGTCGCAGTGTTCTATCTACGAATGCTTCTTAAACACAGAAGCTGCCCCTTTACCTCTAAGTAGACTACTCAAAGAACGTCCTTCCAGTGCTGCAGGACAATGTGAATGAGTCACAACGACTTTTGTATATATATATATATACATGCATATATATATATATTATAAACTCAAATTTAAACTATTGAGCAGAGAACGAATAACATGATGGTATAATAACAATTGTATTATTCCAGTAGTAACAGTTGCAATAATAAAGCCATAGCAATATCTGATACGCATAAATAATTTTATGTCCCTCATAGAAAGAAAACCCCTGAAGTGTCTCACATTCAGTTCCCTTATAAAATAAAAAAAAGAGTAAAGTGTTCAAGATCCTAAAATACTTGGATACACACAAATTTCAGTGGGGGATCAACATCTAGAAATGCATTGTCAAATCAAAAGGGAACACATAAATATATGAAAACATAAAATAACAGAATGTGAAAGAAATGATCCACGAGATCTGTAAATCCTAAATAAATTAGTAAAAAATAATAATCATAAAATAAAGTATATATATATATATGTATATACACTATCTGGAAGAAAGTGACGGGACACCCCTCGAAAAGTCGAAAATACAGCTGACTGCGTAATAATAGGTATCACGTGTCAGCCTTATCCTGTGCGACTTCAGACTATTCCTTAAAGATCGCTCCGGGGACACCGTTTTGAGTCGATTGAAGAGATTCAACGTGAATCGCCGCGCTCTTTGAAGGCCATCCCTACTGATGACTTTTTAGCATGCATTGAAGATCAGAAAAAAAGTTGGCAAAAGTTGTTTGGTAAGTGCAATGTGTCCGGAGGGGATTACTTTGAACGCGATGAAATAAATTTGGAAAAATGAAAAAAATAGTTTTTGAAAAAAAATAAAATAAAATTGGTCTTACGTTTTGGGCACAGTAGTATATAGTTAGATCACACTTCTACCTTGCACACTGTTGCATCTAAAAATCTTTCCTCTTAATTTTTATTTGTCTCCTTAAAAGTTAACTCATTAACCAAAGTGTCCTACATAGATATTATCCTCATGCCAAGTCAGAAGATCAATTGTTCCGGTAAAAGAACACCATGCTATGCCAACTACAAGGCATTATAGAATAGATGGATTGGTATGCGAAGATTTATTAAGGAATAAATTTAAGGCGTCGCTACAAACCTAGTAATCAGAAACCCTCTAGTCTCATACAAACACCAATTTAACTTGAATGGTTCTGAATCAAGAACGGTAACACCCATCAAGACACGAGGATGACCTAGAAAACTCATCCCTAACCAATTTCTCACCAGAGGGTGCTTCTTCGTCAAGAAACCTTGACACAGGTAATCTGCCTACCAAAGACGATTGGATGAAGATTGAAGAAGTCTTTAGCAAACTGATAACTTGGCGTAGCACCAAAATGGAGCGTTTCAACAGGGGATCATGGGACGGCAGAAGTTCTACCTACCTGTGACCCAATTAGGTACTTCTAACTGACAGAAGCCGTTCATCACAACCACTTGCATGTTTCCTTTAGGGCAAGGTTTTAAAGAATGATTATGTGTACATAGCATTCGTGTGAACAAACCGCCAATGCATGTTAGATTTTAATTCTTCTAATTTAAAGTGTAAATTTGAAAAAAAAATTTAACTGTCTTGGAACAAGCCAATTTGCTTAACGCCATGTTATTAATTTACATTTCGAAATGTAGATATATATTTTTGTTTAAATCTATCGTCAACATGAAAATCGGTTTTATTTATCAGTAAGATTATGCAGTGTTATTATAAAAAAAATATATATATAACTTTTCTAAATTCAGATTCTTTCGATTTGTTTCCATTTTAAAAATTGTACCTCATATTATCTCTCCCCTGTTTTTAAAATTAATTCTCCACCTTTAGAAATTTTTTCTGTTACCCATGTACTCAGTAAATGGGTTGTACTTTTTTCCCCTCATAATTTCAAATTTATAATAAAATAAATAAAATTATGCATTGTTCCATAATCATGTAACATGTTATGGCATTTAATATGTTAATTGTTTAAAAATTCATTTGGAAATGCTACTGAATTATGCATTCTCTTGATTGTAAATCATGCTTTTTGGGAAGTTTTTTTTAACGATTGTTCTAATAAATTAAACATTCATTTTATGGAAAATCCTTTCAATAATAGAGAAAATTTTTTTTTAAGATAATTAAACATGATAGTATAATTTAGATTTTTACATATATGGTAAATACCACAAAAATCATTTCATAAAATTATTTAAAAGAAATATTTCCTTGCAATTTTTTTATTTGCTTTTAAGAATGTATTTTTATGCAAGTAAAAATTTCAATGATGGTGGAGAATTTGAGGATTTTGTTTGTTATAATCATATTTTTTAACAAAAAAAAAAAAAACGAAAATTAAATTATTTTAGGTAAAAAAATTTTGATGAAAACTATGAGCTTGGAGTAAAGTTTTAATGAAAACCATTTTGTTTCAAGCAAAACAAAATTGAAGATCCACAGAAAAACTTAAAGAAAATTGTAAATATTTATGTCCTTAATTATCACAATCAGATAAAAAAAAATAAATAAATCAAGTAAACAAAATTTTAGAGGATCTTAATGTTCATACCACTAAATCAATCTCAAAATAATTCTTATTTTTAGAGTCTGTGTCAAAAACCCTCCAAAAACAAACTAATTTTTATTACTATCGGATATGACCAGATTTACTTGACATGGAATGAAAGACCCATAGAGTAAGTAAAATATTTTTTGAAACTGCATATAAAATATGATTATATAGACATGGAATAATTTTGAGAATAGTTTAACAAAACATGCAGCAAATATATTTAGAACAGTATTATTTATTGCAATGGTTTGAAGAACTTTGCAAAAATTCAGAAGTAAATCTTTCCACACAATCCGTGGTGGAAACTAAACATCCGATTAAAAGATGGAAATGGGCAAATCGGTTACTTGTCATGGGGAACTAATCAGAAATGATTAATGCAGAGCAATTTTAAAAGAAAAAAATTTAATAGTTAATGTGGTATTTTTCCTCTTTGATATTCATTTACTTTTTTTCTTTTGATGTTACTCTTTGAGATACTCGAATTTGCTCTGTGTAAACGGTAAAAGAGGTGAAGCAAAAGCACTTCGAACGGCAACTGGCGTGGCGCGCGAGATTACGGAGTACCAACAGGGGGAAATACCCCTTAAACCTCCTCATCTTAATTCATAAATATGCTTTAAATTTTAATTGGCTGCTTAATTAATGTTAGTAGAAATACAAGATAAACTTTCTAAAAATTCAAGTTAAATGGTACTCAAAAAAAAGATAAAAATACTAATAATAAAAGTAAAATGCAAAATAAAAGAAATTAAAGTTAAACTTAAACTCAGTACAATTAGGGACCAGTTGTCGATGCCAAACTATTGAAAAAATTAAACAGAGTATGAACTCATTTGAAATAACACAAGTACAACAGGGATTATGCTGAACGGTGAGAGCCATTTGAAGAGTGATGCTGCAAATGGTTATCCACACAAAAAAGGGCCATAATCAGGACCGTATTTTTATAACTTTTCAATTTTATAATTTTTTATTTCTTTTTTTTTTCCATCCTTCACTTCGAACGGACATCCTTGGGCGGCGGCTCAACGACCATTCATTCGAAATCAGAAGGTTACCCAGTAATGCACCGCGCGGTGTTTACACCATGTGATTTGCCACATATGACGTCATTTGGTAAGCCAGGCCAGGCGGGCATTAGGTAATTGTAGTTTTAAATTTCATTTTTTTTCTTTGATTTTGAACTTGTTTTATTGA